>CM076582.1:554778485-554896379 GCA_034641835.2 Pinus albicaulis | reverse complement strand
GATAGTTGTGGCCTTATTGTGGCTTGTAAGTACCTCTAATGGCCTTGCTACAGGACAGTAGCGCATTTATATTTGTAATGAAAATGAGCGGACATAACATGGACCTAATTTTCCCCAAGGAATAAGGTTTAGACTTGGACTTCTCCTCCTAGCCATGATAGTCCATGGTGAGTAGAATGGAATGGTTAGAGATGCTTTTCTGTTGTGAAAAAATTTGGGACCTTGCCTAGTCTTGAAATTTCAATGACGTTTTGGCTATGGCAGCCTCCTACTCTGCCTCTTGGGCCTTGGTACTAATGCATACAGTAAAATTGATCATATAAACTAACCAAGCCCTCTACAACCATATTTACAATCTCTTTTGTTCTTGGGAAAAATATACCTCTGGCAGAAACTAAATTATTTATAAGGCTAATTTCTGGTCCTAGAAACATTATATCATTGAATATGAATGTACTATCTACCACCTTATCCAATGGCTGGAGTTTCAAAACTCAATCTATGAATTTTGTAATTAACAACGGGCTTGGCAGAGTAACCAAGGAAGGAGAGATGATCTCAAGATAATCAACTAGAATTGTATTCCATAAAGGGCCTATGAAAATTCTTTACCATACAAAAAGTAAAATTAGAATGGGTTGTGGTTCATAGGCCCTATTAGAGGTCATTCCTGTAGGTTATAAGACTAAAAGGCTGATAGGGACTTCCTTCTCAATTCTTTCGTTTACAACTATTTTATATTTATGAATATATACAAGGGTTGATGTTGAACTGGGTTTTAACTTGTGAACCAATGAGAAGAGGCCACCAAATCTAAACTTTCAAGTAAGGAGAGAAATTTGTCATAGGCGAGAAACAAGTTTGTAGAATGTCCTCTAAGATAGTGTGTGGGGGCAACTGAGGGTGATACAAAACAAATGATGGAGGAGGTTTACAGGAATCCTTTAAAATTGTTGACCGAACCTTGGATTGCAATCGTAGAACATAATGATGTTGTTGGACAAAAGTGAAATAATTATTTTAAGCTTTAGGATCAACCTGTACTTGATGTTATCTTTATAACAGAAACATAACAAAAAGTTGCATCAAGAATAGAACATCTACAAAAATTTACAGAGAGTTTTTTGCTTAGTGATTCCTACGTGTTTTAAATTTGTTGCTTAGTTTCTACCCAAAAAGTTGTTGGTTGTTGTTGAAATGTTTCCAAAATTTGTAAAACATTTCAAGATGGAACATAAATCTTGTGCATTTCAAGAAACTGATAAAACATTTTAGAAAGCCAGAATGTCACCAAAACACTTTTTCAACATTTCAAAGTAGTGACACATCGGAATCTGTTTCTGATTTGGAAAACAACATTTCAGGGGTCCTCCTGGAGTGTTTTTAGTTACTTAGCTTGGATTCCATCAACAAAGACAAATTGTGCTATAACCAGAAAAATATGTATGAATTGAGCATGACTCCATATTCTAGGCATAGTTGGGACTAATAATTGGATTGATATATGAAGTTTGTTGGTTTGGGGCATCCTTAATTGAAAGCATCACAAAGTCTTGTTGGCTATATAATTTTGTCGACTATTATTGGCATAGTTTTTTCGATCACAACCACCATTTATTTCTGTCATCCGTTTTTATAGCAAGTCAATCATATGATTATTCTCAAATAAGAAAAGCATTCTAATATAAATACCTTAGTTACCTTTTCTTCATTAGACTGTCATTTCTTCTATTACTCACTCTCATCTACTTGTATAACAAACAATGTTTGTTGGCTTGGAATTCAAACCAGCATCCACATAAGCATCCAATAAATGTGTTGAAGTCTACCACTAGCATTTCAATCCCCTGTTACAAAAACTATCTTACCTGAGATGACTAGTACTCCCCAAGTCATTTATATACTAACCAAAGGCTCAATGACAGAGAACTATAGAACTTCTTAATGGAGGTGACTGGTCTCTCATTGCCATAAATATATTCCACCTCAGGGTTTTAGGCTTGGGCCAAGGGCCACATTTGCATAAACTATAAGAGCTTCTATCTCATCCAATATTGCATGTTAATGACCAATGTGTCATCCAACTGAACTCAAATCTTCTAGTTTTATTGTTGCAATTCAATTGTCCCGCTCCACTTTGAGTAGATGGTATCTAATCTCATCACCTATGACTTGGAAGGTTCACAGAAAAACCTATGATGGTACTCCATTAACATCTATGGAAGTGAATGCTAGATTTCAGAAACTATAAGAGCATTTATCTCATCCAATATAGCATGTTTATCACCAATGTGCCATCCCACTGAACTAAAAGCTACTAGTTTCATTGTTGCAATTCAATTGTCCCACTCCACTTTGAGCAGATGGTGTCTGATCTCACCACCTATGACTCGGAAGGTTCACTGCAAATCATATGATGGTACTCCATTAATATCTATGGAAGTGAATGCTTGCTAATGCAAAGGCACTGTAGGGATCATCCAATCAAGAGCGTGGGCAGTGTGAGCAGAGTGTTCAGATAAACCTAGGAATCACTTAGTTTTCTGCAGAAATGACCAAGTTTTTCATACGAGACTATATGAGTGAGTGCTTGGTCATTTCTCATATAGTCAGTGCTTAGTTTTCTCTAAGCACTATTAGAGAGTTGATCATTTCTGCACTAGTCTCATCATTTCTGTTATATGATCGGCAGCCTTAGCTGGTGATCGAATGCAAGGTTTTGAGGCCTATTTGGCATAAGACTGTTACTATTTTAGGACAAAAAATGGAAACCATTTTCATTAGTTAGTATATCCGCTTCTCCAATGTGATACTCATCAAATTAAGAAACGGTGATGCCAAACTATATGGCCACCAACACCCAAATCACCTTTTCTTTGCCATCCCACATCTTGCTCCTCCGCTTCACAATAATAATAATAATAATAAATTAATGATGCATAACTTTCAATATTTAACACTTCCTCTGTGCCACTCTGCAAAAACTACTCTTCTCTTTTTACACCTAAGTTTTCATGCTCAGATGTATTTATTTAAAATTAAAATGAACCCAAATTCACACAACAACCCTTCAATACATTAATCCTTGCCTTTTCTCGAACCCATTGGAGCTTGAATCGATTAGTTCACTGATTTCTGAGTTGAGACTTAGCATACCCAGAAACAATTTCTAAATTTCATTAGGAGTGATCCCATTACAATTGAAATTTCTCTCTTTTCATTAACCCCACACCGTCTTGGGCTTTTTTTTCCAACGCCATTTGACCATGTATTGATAAGAATTTAAGCTTCTAAGCTATAGGATAAACCACCTATTGTGTTGACACATTTCCATGAGAATGTTTATAAATATTAAGAATGGTGTTGACCTAACAAAGAATCTCTCAGGAATCAATTACGTCTGAAACTAAGAATGTAAAGGCCAGCTTGATTACAAGCGTTTCCTTTGAGTTGAGTCCCCTGCATGACATCCTCCCCTCCGTTGCGAAGAATACAACAAGCTAATTTCGAGATATGAATGCCTCTACTATTTTTTGGTAATGCAGTTCCATAAAATGCATCTCATCCCCTCTTCAAAGTTAAGCAGATCTTAACTGTTATCTGCAAACTGTTCCGGTTCTGTCCCCTTAGATTAATTGTTAATCATTGTTGTGCTTTCTTTATTTTTTATTTTTTTGTTCATAAATAGAATGAAATTCCTCCATTTGACTCAAAATTCGCTCATCATCATCACCCCAAAATTATTTTTCACTTGAGGAGATAAGGCCTTCCAGATGTGCAAACACCGCTTCAACAAAAGCTTGAATTATTGTTTCCCCAAAATTCAAGTGAAAATGGATAGTCAATTTAGCAAATTTTTGTTTCTCGGTTTTTTTGGGATGTTGAATCTTGGTTAGATACATTAAGGGAAGAATTCTTTTGTTTTTACTAGTGGATGTATTGCATGAATATTCCTTTGACTTTGCAACGGCACATTGCACAACGCTTATGTCATGCGTAAATGCTTAATACTTTTATGCATTAAGGCTGAGTGCTTCTATGATACATTGTGGTCTGGTTTTTAAGGCTTTAGGCAAGAAAAATGAAGTATAAGCTTAACTCTGGCTATGGCAGAGCATCATGATATTTATGCAAATGAAACACTAACATTGGAATATATAGATGATCATTGGTATGGTTGATTTTCAGAGGCTATGACCTAACAATGTTATCTTGAAGATTATGACATGGTGTGATTTGTGTTATAATTTGCAGGAGTCATGACTTAAGAATGTTGACATGGGTATAGTTTTCATGCAACAACTAGAAATCTAACTATAGTTTTAGAATGTTAAGTACAGGACTGTTTGCTGTCATGCCTCATTTTGGATGAAACAGGGTACAAGAAACTAACAGAAAGGCTATCTTGTACAGTGACCTTCACTGCAGAATTATTGAATTGTGCTGCTAATTGTATATACTAATGTCTGCATAAACCTTTACGTACATATACCAGACATCTATTGTTGTGATATGCTAATCATTTGTATATACTAGGGTGTACAAAAATAATTGTATTATGGATTAGGAGCACATTTAATTTTCTCAAAGTAGGAGTGAGTGTTAACTACAGCTATAATTGTTGAATCATGCTACTTGTATATGAGCCGCTAATGACTTGGATATCTTCTTCATTTATTGCAGTTATTTACATATGGACATTATATGAAGCCTCCTATGTATTTTCCCAAGTATCCTGATGAAGGTATTATTCCACGCACCACCCCCCCAAATTTGGAAGAAGCTTTAACATGTTCATATATCCTGTTGAACTAATCTTGCGTATAAGCACATATTAATGGTTAATTGAGACTATGTCAATGTCATTGAGTTGCAAGTTTGAGCTCACATTCTTTTTTAAAATTTAGAGCAAATGATATTGAATTTATGAAACACAAAATGAATGAAATTTTAAATTTTTTTCATGGCCATTACCAATAACTGTGGAGTAAATGCCATCTGGTTGGATTGCATTGTTTAGAGCTTGAAGAACAAGAAGCAATATCCATTGATCTTATTTCTTCTCCACCTGAACGGGTTAATAAGGCTCTAAGTTTCCTTCTTGAACATTCTTTAAATGACTTAACGACAAATGTGCCATTTTTCCACCGCTGGACGATTCGTGATTTTTCAAGAGCCTATGCATCAGGGAATATTACACCAACAATCGTACTCACATGGTGACCCAGTCACACTTGTAGGCATGTCATATGTCATATGTAATATGGGCTATTAAATTTCACTTTTTAATAATTTTCCCCTACAGAGTTACGTTACAACTTTCTGCCACATCCTCATTATACGATGCATATAATTAGCAATTCTCACAATTTATACTCAATTCCATATGGCATATCGATAATGAGTGCAATGCTTAAATCTATTTGTTCTACTGTTTTCTTTGTAGGTGGCAGAGCGCTTTTTATCTACAGTTGAAGAATCCTCAAAGTCCTATGCAGGCATGTCCATTTTCATAAATTATGATTCTTCGGACATTCTGAAACAAGCTACAGAGTCAACATCTCGCTATGCGAGAGGTATTTTCACTATTCTTTGTTTTGCAGAATTGAACTTCAGAGGGAGATAAACTTGTAAATCGTATATTTTAAAATATAGAACTCTTTTGTTTTATATATGTATCATAACAAAACTAAGCTATGGAGATTTACCATATTTCCTTGCCCTTA
This sequence comes from Pinus albicaulis, assembly GCA_034641835.2. Lineage (NCBI taxonomy): Eukaryota > Viridiplantae > Streptophyta > Pinopsida > Pinales > Pinaceae > Pinus > Pinus albicaulis. Next base: position 554,890,653 of record CM076582.1, on the reverse strand, counting down.
TTAAGTGAAGGATCGGCCCATCTGGAATGTTAAACCATATAGAATTTTATTCAGACTGATTTTTCTTCTATATTCTTTTCGTTCTACTGTCAAATGCCCACACTTTTCTCTTTGAGATTACTTCTAATCCTGAAAAGTTTACTTCTTCAAATACTTTTTGATCTGTGCTTATTCTTTAGAAGATACCTTCATACGTGATTGATCTCTTATTTTAAGTATTTTGTCTTTATTTTCCTCTCATATTATTAGAACATGAGGGACACATGTATGCATGCACACACATGCTATTGATAAATAAACTAAATCATTTATGTATAGTCATATCCAAATTTATAGGAAATATTTGCCACAAAAGTGGCTTTTTATTAATATGTTTTCTATTTGTTGTAATATTAACATTTTTTGTACTTTGTAAAAGAAGGTTGATGGGGAGGAAACCCCTGCAATAAGTCTTTTTAAGTTTAACAAATATCAACTTCGGATCAATATATTAACATTTTTATCTTATTTCAATGTACATATTGTTTCTCTAGTTCTAGTGTTATCTATCTATCTATATTTCTATTAGCACAAAAATAATAACTTATAAAAGCTAATTGCCACTATGCATTACTTTAGATATTAAATTGGACACCAAAATGACTAGTTGAATGGAGCCTAAAAGAATGGGATTCAACTGCAGTTAATCATGGTGAAAGCCTTCCCAGAATTAACCACACCAAATTTTTACCAAACACGGTCATTTATTGATGTGGGTAAAGTTTAAACCCACTCAAATAGGGTTCTACACATAAAAGGAGTGTGAAAATACTAATGTTTGACTAATTTTTATTGAACAAAGAAGCTGCTTATATAGCTTTTACAAAATTAAATGACCTTAACAAACCGAGGAGAGGACTCTTTAGATACAGAAAATTAGGATCTATGAACTAAAACAAGAAATTAGGTTGAGAAAATATCTCAGCCATGCCATTGAAAATTTCAACTAGCGGCAGATACTAGGAAACTATCCCTTGATACTATGAAACTACAATGCTGTGTAGCTCTTGTGAAAATTTCTAAATATTACTTTATGCAGAAACCCTACTGTTAGATCTGGTTATACTTCTCCTACTTAATCAAGTTATTAATGCTTAAAATCCAGATTAACATCGAAGTAAACACATAATAGTTCTTCACCGATTCAGATCTAAGAAAAAATACATGCACACAGACAAAGTGACACACAAGATTTTTTGGACAAATGTCCCCAGAAAAACTGGTCTTCTGGCTGCTGGAGGGTTTATATTATTAAGTAGGTTCTGAATACAAAAAATATGGGCACCTTATTGGTTAACCCGAGAGAGAAATATAAGATCTGCAGCAACACCTCTGTTCCGGAGATGAAAAAATAGACTGATTCACACCCTCAAACAGGATTTACAGAACTCGACCCTTTTCTACCTCTAGAAACCTCAGCGCTTCTTTGAAGCTGCTTGCGTCAACCCTACTAGCCTTTTCTTTCCCTTGTGCTTTTCAGAAGAGGGTTGCGTAAGCCCAAAATGGGTGGATAGTCAAATGGAATTACTGTTTATAGGTTTTTTTGGGACGTTGAATCTTGGTTAGATACATTAAGGGAAGAATTCTTTTGTTTTTACTAGTGGATGTATTGCATGAATATTCCTTTGACTTTGCAACGACACATTGCACAACACTTATGTCATGCATAAATGCTTAATACTTTTTTGCATTAAGGCTGAGTGCTTCTATGATACATTGTGGTCTGGTTTTTAAGGCTTTAGGCAAGAAAAATAAAGTATACGCTTAACTCTAGCTATGGTAGAGCATCTGCTATTTATGCACATGAAACACTAACATTGGATTATATAGATGATCATTGGTATGGTTGATTTTCAGAGACTATGACCTAACAATGTTATCTTGAAGATTATGACATGGTGTGATTTGTGTTATAATTTGCAGAAGTCATGACTTAAGAATGTTGACATGGGTATAGTTTTCATGCAACAATTAGAAATCTAACTATAGTTTTAGAATGTTAAGTATAGGACTGTTTGTTGTCATGCCTCATTTTGGATGAAACAGGGTACAAGAAACTAACAGAAAGGCTATCTTGTACAGTGACCTTCACTGTAGAATTATTGAATTGTGTTGCTAATTGTATATACTAATGTCTGCATACACCTTTACGTACATATACCAGACATCTATTGTTGTGATATGCTAATCATTTTTATATACTAGGGTGTACAAAAACAGTTGTATTATGGATTAGGAGCACATTTAATTTGCTCAAAGTAGGAGTGAGTGTTAACTACAGCTATAATTGCTGAATCATGCTACTTGTATATGAGTCGTTAATGACTTGGATCTCTTCTTCATTTATTACAGTTATTTATATGTGGACATTATATGAAGCCTCCTATGTATTTTCCCAAGTATCATGATGAAGGTATTATTCCACGCACCACCCCCCCAAATTTGGAAGGAGCTTTTACATGTTCATATATCCTGTTGAACTAATATTGCTTATAAGCACATATTAATGGTTAATTGAGACTATGTCAATGTCATTGAGTTGCAAGTTTGAGCTCACATTCTTTTTTAAAAGTTAGAGCAAATGATATTGAATTTATGAAACACAAGATGAATGACATTTTAAATTTGTTTCATGGCCATTACCAATAACTGTGGAGTAAATGCCATCTGGTTGGATTGCATTGTTTAGAGCTTGAAGAATGAGAAGCAATATCCATTGATCTTATTTCTTCTCCACCTGAACGGGTTAATAAGGCTCTAAGTTGCCTTCCTGAACATTCTTTAAATGAGTTAATGACAAATGTGCCATTTTTCCACCGTTGGACGATTCGTGATTTTTCAAGAGCCTATGCATCAGGGAATATTACACCAACAATGGTACTCACATGGTGACCCAGTCACACTTGTAGGCATGTCATATGTCATATGTAATATGGGCTATTAAATTGCACTTTTTTATAATTTTCCCCTACAGAGTTACATTACAACTTTCTGCCACATCCTCATTGTACGATGCATATAGTTAGTGATTCTCACAATTTATACTCTATGCCATATGGCATATCGATAATGAGTGCAATGCTTAAATATATTTGTTCTATTGTTTTCTTTGTAGGTGGCAGAGCGCTTTTTATCTACAGTTGAAGAATCCTCAAAGTCCTATGCAGGCATGTCCATTTTCATAAATTATGATTCTTTGGACATTCTGAAACAAGCTACAGAGTCAACATCTTGCTATGCAAGAGGTATTTTCACTATTCTTTGTTTTGCAGCATTGAACTTCAGAGGGAGATAAACTTGCAAATCGTATATTTTAAAATATAGAACTCTTTTGTTTTATATATCTATCATAACAAAGCTAAGCTAGGGAGATTTACCATATTTCATTGCCATTATTAAGTGAAGGATCGGTCCATCTGGAATGTTAAACCATATAGAATTTTATTCAGACCGATTTTTCTTCTATATTCTTTTTGTTCTACTGTCAAATGCCCACACTCTTCTCTTTGAGATTAATTCTAATCCTCGAAAGTTTACTTCTTCAAAAAAATTTTGATCTGTGCTTAGTCTTGAGAAGATACCTTCATACGTGATTGATCTCTTGTTTTAAGGATTTTGTCTTTATTTTCCTCTCATATCATTAGAACTTGAGAGACACATGTATGCATGCACACACATGCTATTGATAAATAAACTAAATCATTTATGTATAGTCGCATCCAAATTTATAGGAAATGTTTGCCACAAAAGTGTCTTTTTATTAATATGTTTTCTATTTTTTGTAATATTAACATTTTTTGTACTTTGTAAAAGAAGGTTGATGGGGAGGAAACCCCTGCAATCAGTCTTTTTAAGTTTAACAAATATCAACTTCGGATCAATATATTAACATTTTTATCTTATTTCGATGTGCATATTGTTTCTCTAGTTCTAGTGTTGTCTATCTATATTGTTTCTCTAGTTCTAGTGTTGTCTATCTATCTATATTTCTATTAGCATCAAAATAATAACTAATAACAGCTAATTGCCACTATGCAGTACTTTAGATATTAAATTGGACACCAAAATGACTAGTTGAATGGAGCCTAAAAGAATGGGATTCAACTACAGTTAATCATGGTGAAAGCCTTCCCAGAATTAACCACACCAAATTTTGACCAAACACAGTCATTTATTGATGTGGGTAAAGTTTAAACCCACTCAAATAGGGTTCTACACATAAAAGGAGTGTGAAACTAATGTTTGAATATTTTTTATTGAACAAAGAACCTGCTTATATAGCTTTTACAAAATTAAATGACCTTAACAAACCGGGGAGAGGACTCTTTAGATACATCAAATTAGGATCTATGAACTAAAACAAGAAATTAGGTTGAGAAAATATCTTAGCCATGCCATTGAAAATTTCAACTAGCCACAGATACTAGGAAACTATCCCTTGATACTATGAAACTACAATGCTATGTAGCTCTTGTGAAAATTTCTGAATATTACTTTATGCAGAAACCCTATTGTTAGATCTGGTTACACTTCTCCTACTTAATCAATTTATTAATGCTGAAAATCTAGATTAACATCGAAGTAAACACATAACAGTTCTTCACCGATTCAGATCTAAGCAAAAATACATGCACACAGACAAAGTGACACACAAGATTTTCTGGACAACTGTCCCCGGAAAAACTAGTCTTCTAGCTGCTGGAGGGTTTATATTATTAAGTAGGTTCTAAATACAAAAAATATGGGCACCTTACTGGTTAACCCAAGAGAGAAAGATAATATCTGCAACAACACCTCTATTCTGGAGACGAAAAACTGGACTGATTCACACCCTCAAACAGGATTTACAGAACTCGTCCCTTTTCTACCTCTAGAAACCTCAACACTTTTTTGAAGCTGCTTGCATCAGCCCTGCTAGCCTTTGCGCTTTTCAGGAGAGGGTTGCGTAACCCCAGACTGGGTGGATAGTCAAATGGAATTATTGTTTCTAGGTTTTTTTGGGATGTTGAATCTTGGTTAGATACATTAAGGGAAGAATTCTTTTGCTTTTACTAGTGGATGTATTGCATGAATATTCCTTTGACTTTGCAACGACACATTGCACAACGCTTATGTCATGCATAAATTCTTAATACTTTTCTGCATTAAGGCTGAGTGCTTCTATGATACATTGTGGTCATGGTTTTTAAGGCTTTAGGAAAGAAAAATGAAGTATAAGCTTAACTCTGGCTATGGTAGAGCATCATGCTATTTATGCACATGAAACACTAACATTGGAATATATAGATGATCATTGGTATGGTTGATTTTCAGAGGCTATGACCTAACAATGTTATCTTGAAGATTATGACATGGTGTGATTTGTGTTATAATTTGCAGGAATCATGACTTAAGAATGTTGACATGGGTATAGTTTTCATGCAACAACTAGAAATCTAACTATAGTTTTAGAATGTTAAGTACAGGACTGTTTTCTGTCATGCCTCATTTTGGATGAAACAGGGTACAAGAAACTAACAAAAAGGCTATCTTGTACAGTGACCTTCACTGTAGAATTATTCAATTGTGCTGCTAATTGTATATAGTAATGTCTGCATACACCTTTACGTACATATACCAGACATATATTGTTGTGATATGCTAATCATTTGTATATACTAGGGTGTACAAAATTAGTTGTTAAATCAGAATAATTGGTAAATCTCATCAAATGTCAAGAACTATGAATGATGGACCATGGGCTATGGAATTAGTGTTTGAGTCATGAAGCATAGGAAAATTACTATTGGGTTGAGAGCTCATAAAAAATAATCTCAACACATCTTTCTCCAATGGTGCTATTAATTTCGATTCCAATTCTCTCTGGCCTCATTTGAGAAGGCTAGCTTCCTAATGCTGAGTATCTAATTATTACTTGGATCAACCTTATCCAATTCGATTGTATAACCATCCCTAGTTCCTTCCCATTGCCTCCTACATGGTTGAAGTGCATGAACATATTACAGTTATGGTGGCATTTATAGTCATTGTATATTTGCCTCAACAGCAGAATAGCACTTAAAGTTGTGTTACTGGATCTGTTGGTCCTGAGGGATGGATCCCCAGATTGGATCCTGATCCACTAGGATTTTCCCGAGATATGTTTCGTACTTGTCTACTGTGTAGATCAAGACATATCCCTCATCCATGAAAAGAATCCCAAGCATCATGATTCATAAGTGGATCCAACAATTTTGGTTTCTTAAAATATGAAAATAAAACGAATTTGTTTGGTATTTTGTATTCACCCAAAGTTGGTTATCCTTTGTGCTCATTCACGGCTTAACCGAAATTAAGTGACAATTTTTGTTGCCAATTAGGTGTAGTTTGAGTGGTTGAGAGGGAATGTTGCTTCCTCCCTTGCTTAAGTTGGGTTCAAATCCCACTATGTGATATGCTTACTTAGTGAGCCAATTGTTATCGAGATGCTGACCTGACCTTGAGTTTTAAATAATATGGTTTACTATGGCTACCATCCATGGAATGAAGGAAAGTGAAAGTGTGTTTCCCCAGGAAAAGCACATTCTGTGCAAAATAATATCAAAAAATCTATACATTTTAAAAAATTTATATACCTTTGTGTGTTTACAATATTTTCTTCCAAGGAAAAAAATGCTTTCTTTATTTCAGTAGAGAATAAAGAGCACTCTCTTAAGTCGCTCAAGTCACGTTACAAATAGATGAGACTGTCTTCTTGTTTGTTAATCAAGTAATTTGTCTTCCAAGATTTTGCAATCACATGAAAGTGCTATCCAAAAAATACTTAATTGATATCAAAACAATCTCAAGAGTCAAAATTATTAGTAAAGTCCATGCTAAGACATATTCCAGTATTCCAATACTTTTTGTATTATGAATTCCAATACAGTATAGACCCTCAATTTACGTGACTCGAATTGGGTAAGAATGCATAATACTTTAGTTACATCATCCTCCTAGTAAAGTAGGACAGTCATAAAAATTAAATGCAATCGTCTGTTTTCTTAGCAAGAATTGGGTAGGTCTCTATATAAATTAAATGCCATCGTCCATCTGCTTAACTGGAATTACCCTAAATTCCATCGCCCATCTGGTTAACTGGAATTGAGTAAGTATCTATAAAACGTCACTTAAATTACCACAGTTACATAAATTAAATGATATAACCTTAAATTCATAACAAATATTGGAGATTTACTGTCCTGTTTTAAAGTTTCATTTTTTTTTTAAATTGAACCTGTCGTCGGTATACTGACGCTTTGTAAGCGTCGCTCTTCCGATGCCTTATAATCAACGGTCTTCTGACGCCTTATAAGCGTCGGTCTTCCAACGCCTTGAACGTTTTCCCTTTTCGTTGGTCTTCCGACGTCCCATTAAATTTTTAAATGTCCATCGGTATTGCGACAGTTCTTCCTGGCGTCGGTATTGTGATTCTTTTGCAAAGCGTCGGTATTGCGACGCTTTTGCAAAGCGTCAGTATTGCGACGCTTCTGCAAAGTTTCGGTCTTGCGACACTTTTGCAATGCATCAGTCTTGCAACACTTTTGTAAGGTGTCGGAATTGCAACAGTTTACAAACGTTGGAAGAGCGACAGTATACAAACGTTGAAAGAGCGACGTTCAAAATGTCGGACCACATTTCGTCAGAATTACGACAGTTTACAAACGTCGGAAGGGCGACGGTTTGGGAAACGTCGAAAGGGCGACGCTTGTTTGGAAACGACGGAAAAAGTGTCGGTATTGCGACACTTTGTCAAAGTGTCGGAATTGCAACATAATGGCTAACCATGTTTTGTCCGGCCTCGAACTGTCACTCTTGCAACGACTATGTGTCGGAATAGTGACGAAGTGGCCGTCGGAAATTGGGCCAAATTTTCTGACATTTGTAACATTCCATATTATTTCTTAAATGTTCAAATATATTGATGTTTCGTTGAGCCTTGGGAGGTTCATATTTGAAGGATCTTTTGGAATTGTATTGGTTCCTAGGGTACGTGCAACATTCGACAGCTTTATGACCAAATTTTCCACATGAATAACAATAGCCATGAAAAATATGTTGGTACCTGGATGGAAAACTTCATTGATGAATCGTCTTCCAAGGATGTTCTTGTGAATCTTGTCCAATGAAGTCTACACGCATGTCAAATCTCATAGATTCATTGTATTTTGTTGTAGAAGTTCTTGCTTCTTCTTCTTTGTAACCGAGGCCAGTTTTGTTGTTGTAATATCATTGATTGTTGATGAGTTATTCCAATGCCCTTGAGTTGTTGGAATAGTTTTGGACATTTTTTCCCTTCTTCACTTCTTTATGCAGTGAGACTACTTCAGCTTCTAATGCTTCCCTTTCTTGGTCGCTTTCTTCCAACTTATTTTTAAGTGACTCTTCAATACATTTGTGTTCTTCAACTTCAATTTTGAGACCTTGAACTTGTTCTTCAAGAGTATTGGAACGGATTTCTCAGCCTTGAGCTCTTTTATAAGCCTGATTTCCTCCTTAGAAAATTCTTCTATGTTCAACCCTTCTTCTTCATTGTTTGATACCTCTTGTTTATTGTGCTTGGCCATAAATAATACTCTCTCATTGGCTTCTTCTTCGCTATCACTATCTTCATCAGATGATGAGCTATCTTCTTTAGAGAGAAATTTCCTTTTGGATCCTTTCCTTTTTTCTTGCTTATTGAATTTCTTAAAGCCTTTCTTTCCTTTTGAGTTGCCATCACTTCTGTTCAGACATTTTGCTGTGAAATTCCCAACCTCACCACACCTAAAACATATCAATGGAATTTTACCTTTGGATTTTCCCTTAGCAATTTTTAGTTTTCTCGCCAAGTAAGCATATTCTTCATCTAAAAGACCTTCTTCATCATCTCCATTTTCTTCACACTTGCAGGTGCATGTCTCTTCTATTGAAGGTTCTTTGTCCTTATTGGTTTTCTTAGATGCAACGAACATAGTTTTTAGATGCGAAGTACCCTCTTCTTCATCAAGTCTCATTTCATATGCTATGAGAACTGGATGTAATTCCTCTTTGTTGAGTTTGTCCATATTTTCACTGTATTCTAAGACCGATACCTTTGGGTTGAATCTCCCTGGTAACATTCTAAGAATATTTCGTATAATAGTATTCTCGTCAACTAGCTCTCCCAATCCTTCCAAAGTATTGGTTATTTCATCAACATATTGGAAGTATGCAGCAATGTTGTAATCTTCTTTCATTCTGAGTTGCTCAAATTTTTCTCTATAGATTTGAAGCTTTGCTTCTTTGACATTTTAGTCTCCTGCATATATATTCTCAAGCTTGTCCCATACATTTTTGGCAGTTTTACAACCCAAAACCTTATGATAAGCAGATTCAATAAGTCCACTAATAATAATATTCCTTTCTTTTGCATCATTTACCAAATTCTTCTTACCTTGTTCATGCACGGTTGATGTAAATCCATTTTGAACAGTGTCCCATACTTTGTAACCTTGCACCAAGAGATAGACCTCCATTCTTCCTTACCAGAGTGCAAAATTATTTTCATTGAACATAGGTACACCATTCTTGGTATGCTCCATGACCTCCTTCGAGCTGTTAAACTACTATTGAAGGAACCAAGCTCTGATACCAATTGTTGGAAATACTGGGTGGGGGGGGGGGGGAGGTGAATCAGTAATCCTTTCAATTAGAGCATTATTTAGTCTTTAATTATTATCAGTGTTTGTACAATGATAGAAGTAAACAAAGGGAACACAAATGCACACATTTTTTAAGGTAGAAACCCACTCCGAGACAAAAACCAGCTAATGTTTTTCTAATAATTCTTTAATATTCAACTCCAATTGAAAATAAAGCTCCAACTTCCTAGAATCTAGAAAAGCATTCTTCTCCAGCTCCCACCGTGATGGATTCTCCAATGCCCGAGATTCTTTAGTAGTCAACTGAACGGATGCCCTAACACCCAATGAGCTACAACTCATCCTAGGACCACCCTACCACCCTATAGAAGAATAAAAACAAGAATGGACTCACGTACCAGGGAAAATGGACCACTTTACAATGATATAGAATGATGTAGAAGAAAAAGACAGACTATACCATAACCCCAACTATAACACAACCACTTAATTATGATCCTAGACCTCCCAACACTGCCTCTTCAACTCTTGGCAGATAGACACTTGTACAATTTTTACAATGATGCATTTACAATGAATTAGTACAATGATACCTTTACAATGACTGTATGCAGTACTGCACACTTGAAGACTTCATGTGGTGAACTTCTTGTTGCTATTTTGCACCTTGGTTTTTGATGCACCTTGCTTTGCTTTGCTACCCTAGAAATTCTAGTCCTTTTCAGCCCTTGACAACACATGATCTAGCTTTTTCTTGCCTTCCAGAAGCTTGATATTGAATCTGGTGTATCTGATCTGTTATTTTAGATCCCTAATATGCGATTTTTGGCCCCGTGGTATTCCTCTGAGTCTTCTTTCCAATGCCATAGGTTTGACCCAATTTGGATTCTTCAAGGGAGAGTTATGCCCAATCTCTCACAATGCCCTAATTATTTTTGGGTTTGTGTTATATTCTTTCCACGACTAGTCACGTACGGGGGGGTTACAGGGGGGGCAGTAGCCCCCGCTGTCGGGGTTTGAGGAAATGCCCCAGAAAAAAAATTTGGTCCTTATTTTTCAGTGGGCGGATCCGCCCATGGTTTTGTTATGACGCTTTTCCCAAGGTCACTTCTTTGAGATGAATTTCAGGAGCCTGCAAAAACACTTACTTCCACAGATCATGTATCCAAAAATATTGCATACCTTGATCTAAAATTTTTACAAGAGCTTCCTTGGGATTTAAGCTTCACCTCATAAAAATTTCAGCTTCTGAACCTTCATAGAAAAAACGTTAGAGCGAAAATTCCACAATGACATGTTTCAGATAGCGAAATCCCTACATAAGGAGGATATGAGGATCACAATTTATATAAATGCTTAGGTTGAGAGGGGCTTCAACAAGTGAATGTGGGAAGGATTTTAGGAGCTTTAAAATTATTAATTATTGACTTTTCAATGACCCATGCTACAACCCCATGGGGTTTTAGCCCACTAACTTGGGTTACAAAATTCAAACATGAATATCTCTCAAACCATGAAGAATTACGTGGTGTGCCATATTTCAACGGAAGCATCTCGACAAGTAGAAACCATCAAAAGAGTTCTTGACCCATAATATATTAATTTGGTATGTCAAAATTCCCATGCAATATAGGGGTATCCCTTGGTGCTGCTTGGGTTGACATCAATGACAACCTCTGATCAACAATCTCTAGTATTTTGACTTTTACAGGCCCAATTTTGACTGTCGTTACCTTTTTATTGAGGAGGCCAATTTCATACTCCTTTTTACAGTTGGAAATATTTTCCATAGAACTTTCTGATTGAGTGGGTCTGATATGGTCTTTGAGATCATCTGCTACTCTGAAAATGGATTCAAACTTTGTTGTGATTTTTACTTTAATCCATTAGTTACATGAAGATTAAGAGAAAAGAACATGAGGGTACAACATCGGCTCCAACTTGGGATAATGTCTTGTTGGCAAGGCATTAACAACATTTAGACTAGTAGCCCTTTTTTGGGCATGGACTCAAAAATATATATCCAAAAATAATAATAAAACAAACACTTTGGTATTTACAATGAATTACTGGTAATTACAATGGAAATGGATACCTCGCTTTAATACTGAGAGTAATGATTGAGGTATTTCCCATTGACAGACAACTCAAACACTTCACCATCAAGGTTTTCTAACAAGAATGTGTTGTTAGCTTTGGCTTCAGCTACCTTGAATGGCCCGAACCAGAAAGGATCGAATTTTCCATTCTTTCCTTTGTCTTCTCTCTTGGAATCCCATCTAAGAACAAGGTCACCTCACTAGAAAATTCTATCTTTAGCCATTTTGTCGAACAAGGCATTCATATTATCCTAGTATTTGAGTAGATTCTAAGTCATTCGCTCTTTTTTCTCCTGCAATTCAGCCAACGGGTTTATCCTCCTCTTCAATGGATTGGGCTCCTCCTCTGCATCCTGAATTAATTTAGCTAATATCATAGTCGATTGACTAGGGGAAAATGTAGCAGCACCATCCATTTATGTATATGTCAAAATCCATTTATCTTTCCCACTATAAGGTGGGTGAATCTCTCATATAAAATCCAATTCCCAATTCCTAAAATTTTCTTCCACAAAAACTGGGATCAATGGAAATGGAGCTATATTCTTCTTCTCTGCAAAAATATGACATTCCCTACAACCTTTCACCAGCGTATAAACATCAGAAAATAAGATAGGCTAGCAGAAGCCAACCTTCAGAATTTTATGAGTTGTAACCTTACAACTATAATGGCCTCCACAAGTATGGCCATGATATTCATTTATGATCTTATGAATTTCATCTTCTATTAAGCACAACAACAATACACCAACAAGGTCCTTCTAATATAGCTTACCATGCGTAATTACAAACTTTTGGGCTTTCATTCTCATAGACCTATATTTTTATCTATCGAAACCAGCTGAGAAGCTAAGAAATAATAGATAATGGATACTACTTTTGTGAGCAATGGTATTTATAATAAATTATGTTTTCTTTTTCACTATATTGGTTCTCCTTGCTTGCATAAGTTGGTGTTGTAGTTTCGGCCAAAAAATGTTTTCTCATCACTTAACAGTTTGCTTATGATAAGATCTTGGATAAACCCTACACCTTTATCAGTTTAGTTTGCTTTATATCCATGTCATACTCCTTAATTTTTTCTATCCACTTGCCCATTTTTCTCTAACTATCTCCTTGTGTTAGAATTTCTTCACAGTTGTACTAGGAACATAGGCAATGATTTTTTATTGTAAAAAATAGGTCCTAATTACTTTCACGGCCTTAACCAAAGCATAGGCCTATTTTTCCAATATATCATACTTCAATTCTAAATCCCTCAATACTTGGTTGAAAAATACCATTGATTGTTCTTTCTCTTCTTCATTATTTTGTAATAGGAAAGTTGCAATAGTGTTAGGGGGCGCAAGGGAAAAAACAATAAATGGCTTCTGGTAATTAGGGCTAGCTAAGACTGGAGCCTCTCCAAAGGCCTTCTTAATTCTGTAAAAATATTATATTTCCTCCACAGTCCATTTGACCTCTCTATATGTTTTCAGCATGTTTGTAATCTCCTTCACAATCTCAGCATAATTGGGCATAAACCTCCTTAATAATTTTATCCTCCCTAAAAAGACATGTATCTCCTTTTTGTTTCTTAGTAAGGGGATGGTAATAATTGCTTAAAACATTTTTGGGTCAACTCTTACCCCTTCCCTTGAGACTATATGCCCCAAAATCTTGAGAATGAATTGAAATTTCTTTGGAATCAAGGATAAACCATAATTCCTACATTTTTCAAAGGTGTATTTTAAATGTTGCAAATGTTCTTCATCATACCTTGAGAACACAGTTATGTCGTCTAAGTAAATCATATATATATCCTTCTCCCAAACAATTTCTATGTAGATTGACCCTTGAAATGTAGCTCCAACATTCATGACACCAAAAGACATTTGGGAATACATGAATGTTTCCCAAGGAGTGGTGAAATTTGTCTTATTTTGATCTTCAGGGTGTACATCAACGTGGTTGTACCCAGAGAACCCATCAATCATGAAAAATCTTGAGGACCCCGCCATCTTTTGCAAAATATAATCCATCTTGGGCAGGGGGTAATTATCCTTTAAGGAGGCCCTATTCAGATTCCTAAAATCTATGCATAACCTTATTTCTCCATTATTCTTCATAACAAGGACTAGATTATCCACCCCATCTGAATATCTCAAGGGTACGATTATTTTAGCTTGGAGCATTTTCTTGATTTCTTTCTCTATCAAGGGGAGAAGAAGGGGATTTATTTGCCTCAACTTTTGTTTGTCAGGTTTAATTTTAGACTTCAAAGGGATATTATGTTGAATGATATTGATATCATAATTCTTCAATTCATCATAATAGAAAACAAAAATATCAGCATACATTCTAAATAGGTTGAGGTACTTCTGCTTATATCCCTTTGGGATCCCCTTGGCCAACTTAAGTTTGGGTTGTTGCTTTGTGCCAATATTTTAGTCCTTGCTATCCTCTTTGGATTCCTTCTTGGTTGTTTTTAAAACCACATTTTTAACATCAAATAACATTTCCAATGGAACCTACCCCTTTGGGGTTATGTTTCCCTTCAACTGCAGACTTTTTTGCTCGACCGTAGATTCCTCCCAAGGCACTTGTCGTTCAAATACTTCAATTTCCTCAATATCTTTGTCCTATTGGTCTATCGCAACATTACAAAATTCTCCAATCACCTCCATGAACCTTTTAATATTATCTTCATATTCAAAAACTTGCCAATATCTCACATTGTCAAGCAATGAGGCTTTGTGCCTAAATTCCACTTCATACCTTAGCAAAGGATTTTGTTCGAGTTTGAAAGTGCTACTTGTTGTCGCCAACGAATATTTAATTCTATTTTTATCCCTAGGCAGAAATTGAATATTAATGCCAAATGAAATTCTCAACCAGATCCCACACTTTGTTTCTATAAGACTTCAGCATGGGATGCTAGTTTGGCATTGATTCTTAATCTTCTTCAAAATTAGCTCAGAATCTACAAAAACTATCAAACATTCAATTTTAAAATCTCTATAATATTGTAGGCCCAACATTAATACTTCATACTTAACAATGTTATTTGTAGTGTCAAATTCCAACTTATATGAAAGAGTAATGAGGTTACCTTCATGAGATTTCAACAATAACCCTGCCCCATTTCCTCCTTGGAGTAGGCCCCATCAAACTACAACTTCCATACACAACCAACTTTTATTTTTTGTTTATTGACCTGTGAGGGAATTTCCACTTGGGTATCCTCCATAACTTGATCATCCATTTATATAAAAAAGGGTGAAAGGTATTTTACTTGGCCATATACTGGAGATTTGTTAGAATTATCTGCCCTAGTGAAACTTTTTACAAACCTGGTTTCTCTGTACGGCCTGCGCTCTTCTCTAAAAATACTCAAATAGTGGCATATGTAAGGTCTAGTTTGATAGACCCTCCAATCTTCGTTCCCTGAGATCTGGAGAGAATCATACGAAATTTTGCAGGAATGTTGGTGACCACAATGTCCATTACCACACTCTTCACAAGAAATTGAGCCAAATTGACTATGTTAGGTCCCTATAATACTAGTGTATCCCATTATTGTTATTATTTTAGTCCCCTTATTGTTACTTTTGTCCCCTTTTAGTCCCCATATTGTTGTTATTGTGCCCCATAAGACCCCACTATTGTTATTTTTGTGCCCTTACATTATTATTGTTAGGTCGGCTAGGATTATATTGCGACCCCATGGACTCCTATATATAGAAAGGAGGTTTTTTCATTTGATTTTTCCAAGAATTGTTAATTTATGTAATGTAAAGGAGGTTTTCCCCTCAAAATGGCTGACTTCTAAGGTGTTGATCTCTCTTTTCTTCTATTTTTGGAGCTGGTTTCATAACATTTGGTATCAGACCTTTGGATTCTAGGGTTTCACTGCTCCAAACAGGTCATCGTGGAATTTTCGCTATAACTTCTTTTATACCAAGGTTCAGAAGCTGAAATGTTTACCACGATAATCTGAAATCCTAGGGAACTTCATGTAAAAAATTTCGATCTTGGTTCACAATATCTTTGGATATATGATCTGTGGAAGTTAGGGTTCTTGAAGTCTCACAAATTTTATCTAAAAGAGGTGAACTTGGGAAAATCATCATAACTTTATCTCTCTGAGCATTAGATTTAAATTATGTAAAAAGTGGTTGAAATTACACGAACTGTAGTTTCCTGTATATCAATTTCAGAGCTGGAGGAAACAATGACATGTGGCACTCCGTACAAGTTCCCTCTACTGAACTACTCCATAATTAGGTCATTGTGGGAGATTGGCCATAACTTTGTCTTGAAGCATCCAAATCAATTCATACCTATGGCTACTATAGGACCAAATTTCAGGTATTGAAGATCCGAAACCACAGATATAATCCAGTTTCAATATCGAGCTCCTCAAAAGCAAGAAAAAGGTGTGTATTTGTTTTTTAAAATTGCACAACATTTTCTTGAAAAAGTAGTTTGAAGTGATTCCAAGGGCATATTGAACCATTTTTATCAGTATTGGGTTCTATAATGCCTCCCAATAATAATTCCACACCCATTAAGCCCTCATAAATCACTACTATGACGCAGGAAGAGGAAGAATTGAAATATGAGATATCAAAATTACGGTACCAAGTGTAACAAATTTTGATCTTACAAAGAGCAATCAAAGATGGCATAGATGGTTTAAAAGAAAAAATTGAGGCTAAGTGGGATGGTTTAAAGGATCAAATTAAAGCTAATATGGATGATAAAGTAGTGGAAGATCACATCGAGTATCAACAACAAGTTCTCCAACTCTCGAAGGATAACCTAACTTTGGTGCAGAATCGAATGAAACAACATGAAGATCAAAATTGCAACGAAAGAAGTTATTAAGCAGTCACAAAAACAAGAACTCAACAACTACAATATCGATCAATTTTAGAGTATCTCAGCAAGTGGAAGAAATTACCCGTTGAAGATTTCACATGGGAGGATGAGAATTTTACACATAAGCATGGAGAAATAATCAAGCGTTGAGGACAACACTTGTTTGAAGGAGAGGGGCATGTTAGGTCCCTATAATACTAGAATATCCCCTTATTGTTATTATTTTAGCCCCCTTAGTATTATTTTTGTACCCCTATATTCCCCATATTGTCGTTATTGTGCCCCATAAAACCCCACTATTGTTATTGTTGTGCCCTTACATTATTATTGTTAGGTTGGCTAGGATTATATTTTGACCCCATGAACTCATATATATATAAATGAGGTTTTTTCATTTGAATCATCCAAGAATTTTTCATTTATGTAATGTAAAGGAGGTTTCCTCCTCAAAGTGGTTTATTTCTAAGGCGTTTATCTCTCTTTTCTTCTATTTTTGGAGTTGGTTTCATAACAGACTACCAGATCCTTCATCATCGCAAATAATTTGACTCTTTTGAAATCAAAGGAATACAAGTCCTTATATGGTTTTGTTATTTTCAGGCCTAATTGTTCCATAATATTCAAATTAATAATATTATGAGAGGCTCATGAATCAAGCATGCAATTATGCAACAATAAATCATGGATCACTAAGGTAACATAGAATGGAGGTGTGGATGGGTCCTACTCCCCCACGTGGGAGACAACAATGACTATGAGCCTTTTTTCCTGCACATTTAGATTGTCTTTTAATGAGGCAATATGAGACACACACTAGAAAATTTGGCGGAATTTCCGACGGCCAATTTGTCGCTATTCCAGCACATAGTCGTCACAAGAGCGACAGTTTGAGGGCGGGAAAAACGTGGTTTACCATACCATCGCAGTTTACGCACTTAAAAAGTGTCGCACTATCGACAGTTTTTCCGTCGCTTCCAAACAAGCGTCGCTCTTCCGACATTTCCCAAATCACCACGCTTTCGACGTTTGTAAACTATCGCACTTCTGACGAAATGTGGTCCGACATTTTGAACGTCACTCTTCCAACGTTTGTAAACTGTCACAATTATGACGAAATGTGGTCCAACGTTTTGAACGTCGCTCTTCCGACGTTTTTAAACTGTTGCAATTCCGACGCAATGTGGTTCGACGTTTTGGACGTCGCTATTCCGACATTTGTAAGATGTCGCAATTCCGACAAAATGTGGTCCGACGTTTTGAACGTCGCTCTTCCAACGTTTGTAAACTGTCGCAATTCCGATGAAATGTGGTCTGACGTTTTCAACGTCGCTCGTCCGACATTTTTATACTGTCACTCTTCTGACATTTTTAAGCTGTCGCAATTCCAACGCTTACAAGGCGTCGGTATAGCGACAACGGGTTCAATTTAAAAAAAAAAAAAATGAAACTTTAAAAGAGGAAAAACGTTGTTTTGAATATATTATATGAAGTAAAACAGTCCATGAAGTCATTACATTTTCACATCTGAAGATTGGAACCCAAATATCCATCCAGAAAAGTGGAAGTCCCACCCAGACAATGATAGAAAAATACCCCATGTCACATACAGGGACATGATATAAAACCCAATAACGGTCCACATGGAGATTATCGACAATCTGAGAAAGCATCCAAATATGCCCGAGGCATCTATAAGAAAGTGAAATAGCTGTATGTAGAATAGTAAAGCAACAGATAGAGTACCGACGTCCATTGTTCCAAATACAAATTAAAGTACCCAAAATCCTTGAACAGAGAAAAACGCTAATCATGTGAGGAGTGTGATATGTCCAAAATATAAAAATACCATCATACCATATCAATAAACCGACAACATAGACCAGCATCGCTAGTTTTGAAGGCAGAGTGATAAACATTAATCATTTTTTTTTCACAAGAGAAAAAATGTTGTTTTGAATATATTATATGAAGTAAATCAGTCCATGAAGTCATTACATTTTCACATCTGAAGATTGGAACCCAAATATCCATCTAGAAAAGTGGAAGTCCCACCCCAGACAATGATAGAAAAATACCCCATGTCACATACAGGGACATGATATAAAACCCAGTAACGGTCCACATGGAAATTATCGACAATCTGAGAAAGCATCCAAATATGCCCGAGGCATCTATAAGAAAGTGAAATAGCAGTATGTAGAATAGTAAAGCAACAGATAGAGTACCGACGTCCATTGTTCCAAATGCAAATTAAAGTACCCAAAATCCTTGAACAGAGAAAAACGCTAATCATGTGAGGAGTGTGATATGTCCAAAATATAAAAAGACCATCAGACCATATCAATAAACCAGCAACATAGACCAGCATCGCTAGTTTTGAAGGCAAAGTGATAAACATTAATCATTTTTTTCTCACAAGAGAAAAAACGTTGTTTTGAATATATTATATGAAGTAAAACAGTCCATGAAGTCATTACATTTTCACATCTGAAGATTGGAACCCAAATATCCATCCAGAAAAGTGGAAGTCCCACCCCAGACAGTGATAGAAAAATACCCCATGTCACATACAGGTACTTGATATAAAACCCATTAACGGTCCACATGGAGATTATCGACAATCTGAGAAAGCATCCAAATATGCCCGAGGCATCTATAAGAAAGTGAAATAGCAGTATGTAGAATAGTAAAGCAACAAATAGAGTATCGACGTCCATTGTTCCAAATACAAATTAAAGTACCCAAAATCCTTGAACAGAGAAAAACGCTAATCATGTGAGGAGTGTGATATGTCCAAAATATAAAAATACCATCAGATCATATCAATAAACCAGCAACATAGACCAGCATCGCTAGTTTTGAAGGTAGAGTGATAAACATTAATCATTTTTTTTCACAAGAGAAAAAACGTTGTTTTGAATATATTATATGAAGTAAAACAGTCCATGAAGTAATTACATTTTCACATCTGAAGATTGGAACCCAAATATCCATCCAGAAAAGTGGAAGTCCCACCCCAGACAGTGATAGAAAAATACCCCATGTCACATACAAGTACTTGATATAAAACCCAGTAACAGCCCACATGGAGATTATTGACAATCTGAGAAAGCATCCAAATATGCCCGAGGCATCTATAAGAAAGTGAAATAGCAGTATGTAGAATAGTAAAGCAACATATAGAGTACCGACGTCCATTGTTCCAAATACAAATTAAAGTACCCAAAATCCTTGAACAGAGAAAAACGCTAATCATGTGAGGAGTGTGATATGTCCAAAATATAAAAATACCATCAGACCATATCAATAAACCAGCATCACTAGCTTTGAAGGCAGAGTGATAACCCGTCAACACATAAAATAGTATCATAAAGCGGATACAGGAAATGTGCAGAGACATGTACTGTTGATATACACCTCACACAAAAAGCATCCATGATAGAGAAAAAATATGTATAAACCCAGGGTCGATTGTATGTTCTGGCTCGCTTGTTCCCGAAAATAAAAACCATCTGCAGAAACCCAGGCTCGCTTGTAAGATCAAGCTCGCTTGATTCCAAAATTGGTAACCATCTATTGCATCCGAGATGTAAGGTTCAGGCTCGCTTGTTTCCATTAGTAGCCTGCTACAGCATCCACCCTGTTCATAGCAAAAAGGTTCCTGTAGATATACAAAGAAAGAGTATAATACGTAGACCATATAAACATGGCTCTGTATTTCAAAAAATAGGTTTAAAATAGAAACAGGGAAACATTTTTTTTTCTAAGTAAAGTTAATCTATTAAAAGTGGGAATAAAATTACACCGAAGTCAAAATCATTGCCCAGACTCATGGAAAATTTGTCATCAAAAAATCAAAAAATTAAGAAGACTGCCCTCATACGGGGAAACCAGTCTTGAACGTTTAATTTACAGAATTCAAAAATATTACAAAGGTCCAACACAGTAAAATAATCTAAAAGCATCCCAATTAAGTGGGTCGCGAAGCAAGAAAAAAAAATTAACCAAACTACTCCTCCGGCTCCTCGACGATTCAACACCATCCTTCGGAAGGTCCAGGATCGCTAGGTGCTACCTCCACATTCATGCCACGACTCCCCTCCTGAAGCCCCGAATGCTGGCTGGCTTTTTCCGAGCTTAGACCCACCAGACGGGTGCATTCTTCCTCCGTTTGGGCCTCCTCGCGGAAAACCACAGTGACTGAAGCTGTAATTCGTGGGTGGTTGAGAGAGAAATTAAAGGAAAATTGCGCAGTGCGCGTCGTGGGAGAAGGTGAACTAGTGGTGGGGAAACGAGGAGCAGGGGAATCCATACGGTGGCCAGATCCTACAACCCGACCCCGCCCACTCCTAGTATTTGGATAGCGACCTGCATAATCACTGGACTGGCCAGAAGACAACTCGGTTGAGGGGCTGGAGGGAGCGCGCAGGAGTTGACCTCTAGTGCTCCCCCTGCGGCAACGCATCCTTTGACGCACGCGAGGCATGGGTGCAGTCTCACTAGCAGTGGGCACAAGAGGAGACGGAGAAGTAGAATTCCAAGAAACAAAGGAATACAGACAAGGACTAGACCGAGAGAAATGCAGGATATGCAGCAAGGTCTACGCAGTAGTTCAGCTGGGCACTTCTCCTTCTCATCACAGTGAGTAGGTAGTGTAACCCAGCAACTGGCTCATCTGAAAAACCATAGCGAAATGCCATTTTATCGACCCGACTGCAATGCAATCGAAGGACGCCCGTCATAATTAATCTCTGATCATTAATGAGAGCCGAAGGCCGGATCATATTGGAGCATGTGGAATCGCTAACAGGAGTGGAGGTCCGATCTTGAACAGTGTTAAAACTTAATGCGATTAGATGTGAAAACCTTGGAACTTAATTGAAAAACGTTAAAACTTAATGCGATTGATATGAAATTGCCACATCCATGTCCCATCGCCTTAAACGCCATCGAATGCACCTGCAGCCGGGAGTAGGGCAAGTTATGATTGAGGACACGTGGAAAAAATGGATTGGAGCGGATCTTTGTTTGGGCCTCTCGCGCAGTGGAAATCCGGACCCGAAAAAGATTAGGGTGAATTTGATAAGAAATTCGCGTCACAACTCTCCCTCCGTACGCTAGCCCAACTTCGGACCCGAAAAAGATTAGGGCGGAATTCATTTGGTTTTCGCGTCACAAGATTGGCTGACATCAGCAGGCTATTTTGGAATGCGAATTTGGTTTGAATTATGGTTTATCGCTGTTTGAAGTTCGACGGGCTCGATTTAAGAACAATTTTGTTTGATCCCATCTTATAAAATTTGTGTTGGTTTTCTTTGATAATACACATATTTATAATAAATCATGGGAATACCACACTAAACATGTGGAAAAGTTATATAAATTATTGAGAACAATCATTTTTATGTAAAAATATCCAAATGTTCTTTTGGGAAATAAGAATTCGAGTATTTGGTTCATATTGTTTTAAAGGAGTGAAGTTGGAGCCTCAAAAGATGCAAGCTATTACAAAATGACCTATTCCTAAGAAAATCAAGGTTCTTAGAAGATTTTTTAGACTTACATGATATTATTGATCATTTGTTAAGAATTATGCATGCATTTCAAGTCCACTCACATATCTCTTGAAGAAAATATCATCTGTATGGAATGATGAGGCTACTTTGGCATTCTCTCTTTTAATGGATGCCATGTCTTCTACACCAACATCGGTTGCACCTAATTTTGGTAAAACATTCACAGTAGAGAGTGAGGCACTAGGATAAGGAATTTACGTAACATTAACACAATAATGGATATCATTGGCTTTTAAAAGCAAGAAATTCAAAGAAAATATTTGGTGAAATCTACGTATGAAAAATAAATGGAAGCAATATTACATGCAATAAAAAATGGGGATAGTATATCATTGGGAGGTACTTTAAAGTCAAGATATACCATGATAGCATAAAGTATTTTTTGAAGCTATGATTTTCATTAGAAGATTAACAAAAATGAGGAGAAAAAATGCAAAGTTTTAATTTGAGATAATCTGCAAAAAGGGTAAGGAAAATTTAGTACATGATGCTCTTTCTAAAATAGAAGAGGCCTCAAATTTATATCCAATTACATTTTCTATTCCTAGGTGGCTAGAAGAATCTTGCCATAATGGAAAAATGACAATAGTACTAAACAAAAACTAAAATTTATAAAGGATGGGATGAACTCTATGGAGCAATGGGAGTGAAAGAGAGATATACTTTGGTGCAAATGTAGAATATTTTTATGCACGCAAGCATATTTGAATAAACAAATATTAAGGGAGTCCCATGTCTCTCTGATGGTAGGACACAAGGTTCCTTAAAACATCTCAAAGGATCAAAAAATACATTTTTGGAAGGAATGAAGAAAGATATTCAAAATTTTGTAAGAGAAGGTCAGGTTTGCATAATAAATAAAAGAGAGATAGTAAAATCTCTAGGGTTACTTCAACCATTCCACAAACATATTCAAAGACTAGAAGATATATCAATAGGATTTATTACAGGGTTACTGAAATATAAAGGTAAGTATTACATTTTTGGGGTCATTTATATAGACAGATTTTGTAGATTTTTTTTGTAGAGCTCAAAGTACATAAACAACAAGCCAAGTGGCAGAAGTGTCCATGAAATAAATTCATAGTCTTCATGGTTTTCCTAAAGTAATAGTAACAAGAAACTTTTGGAAATAATTATTTAATATGAGTGGAGAAACACTAGCTGCCATGAGTTCTACATGTCAAACACAATCAAATTGTCAAACAAAAATAGTTAACAAATGTTTTTAAGGTTATCTACAATGTTACTCTTTAGAAAAGAAATCTTAATGGATGAAGTGGGTTCGTCAAGGAAGAATGGTAATATGATACTACCTATCACACATCTACTAAAATTTCCCCATTTAAGGCCCTTTATGGATATCCAACTCCTAGTATCTCATACTTTTTGCAAAATAAGTCCAAAGTATAGGAAACAGAGTCACATATGGAAAATACTAAAAAAACTTTGAAAATTATTATGGAAAACCTTCAAATGACATGAAACATGATAAAACAACAAGGGGAACAACATTGAAGTGAAAGATAATTTGAGGAGGGTAATTGGGTATTTTTTAGATTATGGCATTATAAGCAATCTTCATTCAAGAAAAAGAAGAATAAAGAATTAGCTCAAAAATGTTATGGCCCTAAATAATTATTCATAGGATTGCACAAGTGGTATATAAGTTATATTTTCCTTCTTCTTGCATTCATAAGGTTTTTCATGTATCTTGCCTAAAAAAGGTTTTGGGAAAAAATATGCCAATGTAAATAGAACTTCCAAAGTTAGACGAAGAATGAAATTTGATTCTTGAACCACAAAAAGTTATAGATAAACATTCTGTATCTCTTTGAAATATAACCATTATGAAGTACCTAATCAAGTGGAATAATATTCCTCTAGAAGAAGGTACATGGTAAAATGATCAATTCGTGATGAAATACCCATGGCTAAAGGGTTCGTTTGAAGTTTTTACAAAGGTTTTGTTATATGTTTTATATAACGCGCAACGGAATAGTTTTATTGTTTGTTAAGGTCCCACACAGTGATCAAATTTGAAGGGCAGGTCCGAATTTCAATTAGAAGGGCATATATCTATGTTGCCCTTCCATAATGAAAAGCTTAAAAAAAAAACTTTTCAATTGACCACAATAAATTATTTTTACATTTCATTTTCAAAAAGACAAAACCATCAATCTTTATATTAATAAAAGACTGTTACATATACAACAATGAAGAAGGCTCCATCTTTCATTGCTTAAATATCTCATTAGCAATGTCAACATAAGTCTTGAAGACACTATTATAAGAATTTGGATACATACCACCGAGATATAGGAGATTCTTATGTGTCAGATTGTGTAATGCAATTTTGACTTTGTCTCACAAGGAGCAGCAGCATGGAGGTCTGGATTTTTCTTATAGAAATTTTTTATTATTATTTGAAATGTTGTTTATAGATATGAATACAACAATGCAATTATGAGCATGGTGGACAATTAGTCAAGCTCATGATGCCAAACCATGATGATGTAAGTTTGGAATTTAACATTTTTACATGTTAAAGACAAATAGTCAAAATCACTGACAACTTAGTATGCCATAATTAATAATCATTCACTGTTCACTTTTGTTAATAGGTTTATGTCACATGATGATCTCTCTTCTCTGGCATTTACTTGCATTGAAGATTACTATTCTAGGAATAAGAAGTTATTTTCTCCAAAAATAACCCTAGCCAAACATTGACAATGCATCAAGGATATCTTTCTATGCTTCATAAGTACATATGTTCTACTTCTAAATCATGTCTTGGAAGTGGTTTTTTTGCTGGAAATTATTCACGAGTTGGTTTCATACCAAAGTCTTTTTCTCATTTTCAGCATCCAATACATGAAAAAGATAATGGTTTAAAACAACATAAATATTTGAAATTTTGCAAGAATTGTCTGGCACACTTTGAATATGAATTTTGAAGTCAAGTACATGATGCTATATAGGATCAAGTGTCATTTTGAATACCAAATTTTTCACAAGAAACTTCTCAACATGCTACCCTGCAGTAAGGATTAAATGACAATATTGCATCAACTATTTCCATAATAAAAGTGCACCTCGGCCATAAGACTAAACAACTACAAATGTTGTAGATCTAACAAGACCACACGATCAAATGTATTCCACAAGGCCAATACTGTATGAAAAATGAAAAGGAGTTTGCAACCAAAAATACCTTAGGCAACTAATTCAATTAGATACACCAAACCATCCGCAAAAAGGAAAACCAGCCTACTCAAAAGGCAAGCGTTTACCTCCTTTGACAAAATTTTGAGTTCCGAAACAAGGGCCTTTATTGTCTTGTCAATGCCCCTAGTAATTTGAACGGGGTTTGCACCTGTTGCAACAACCTAAACAAAAAGGTTTCATTTAAAATTATTTTCCACAAATTTAAGATACAACCATTGTCAGTTTTGTATTTCCTAACAAGCTCATAAATTTTGACAAAAGAACCAAAAAATTTTAATACCTGATAGCAATTTTTTCACTCAAAAACTATCTTAGACTCAATAAGACCAACCCAAAACTAAAAAACCAAACACCAGAAGACCCTACAAAAATGAATAGATGATCTTAATCCAGTACTATCGACAAAAAGTTACCTTTACACCCTCACTTATTAAACCCTGTGTTGTTGAATTTTAACTTCAACTGCTGCAGCAGAAGGACGGATGCAGCAGCAACATTTTTTTTTGGAGGTTGCTTGCATTCCATCCAGAAATTTAATTCAGCATTTAAAATTCCTGCAAGTTTTTTTTGTAGACGGCCACAACCATATTTCTGTACAGGATTGTATTTAAACACAACATCCAGCATTAACGCAATTCACCAACCAGAAATTAAACAAACAGAAATTTACTCGACAGTTTTGTAAATTCAAAAGGAGGACACGTGGAGCATTAATATTGGATCGCATGAAATTGAAGGGAATCTGAAAACCTGAAAACCGGACCCAAATTTTTTATAAGGCACATTGGATTGAAAATTCGCGTTACAAATTAGGCAGACGTCAACATCCCATTTTGGAATGCGAATTTGGTTTGAAATTCAATCTATTCAGACTTTTGAAGTCCGACGGAAAGGGTTCTTTAATGTTTTGATAGTTTAATTTTATGTATGCTTTAATATATACATGTGTTTTAAACATATGTTATATATATATCATATGCGAAATGAAAGGTGGGCCATAGAATTTAGTTTTAATTTTATTTTTTTTAAAAGAGGGTTTATTATAATATGTTTTATATGTTACGGCATATAAAAATAAAAAGGACAAAAAAGCTTGGTAGTTTTTTTTATAGATAGTACGTAAATTTTTTATTACACAGCAGTGTGTAAAAAGTGAAAGACTGAGTGTAACTTTTAAGTGTGTATGCACAGCAGTACGAAAGTGAAAAACACAACAGAGTGTTTTAGAGACAGAGTATGTTTGTTTTGAATAGACAGTGAGTTGGTTTTATGCACTGTGTTTTGTAGCAGTCATAATTTTGTAATCCCTCTCAGTGAGGAAGAAGTGTAATAGTTTTTTTTTGAGTTATTGAAGGGAATAGAAGTTTGTTTTCAAAGTATTGAAACTTTGTCTCTTGTCAAAGAAATTTTTATTTTCTCTATGTTAGAGGAAGGGAGATTTATTCTCCATTCATTGTTCTGGAATTTTTCAATATTCCAACATGTGCAAGAACAATAGATGTTGTGGTTCCATCCCCAACTAAATCATTTGTCTTTGCCGCAACTTTCCTTACCAACTTGGCCCCAATATTTTCAACTGGGTCCTCTAATTCAACCAATAAAAAGGCCAAAACCATAGCATTGAGATACATTTCATTACACTGTCAATAACAATAAAATTTGACTCAGCCATAACCCTTTCCTTTTATTGTTGTGAAAAGCTTTATGCATTACTCTAATTTGGCTAGTCCATAGGCCAAGTAGACCACGGGGTAACAAATATGTTTCCTTTCACCTTTGAGTTTTCAAATTATGCCTACCAAATCTAAGTCATTTAAGAGGGGGAACTAATACAACATTGAAAAGAAAACCAGAGCACACATCTACAAATTACCTCCTTAGATACTGTCACACCATCATTAACTATTTTCGGAGAACCATGCTTGCTCTCCAAGACAACATTTTGCCCCTCGCCCCAAGGGTGACTCCAACAAGATCAGCAAGTTTGTTCACACCGCCTGCAAGACAAATTGACAATGCTTTCAGTAAGTGTGCAATTGAATTCCAGACCATATGCCAAAACAACCCTCCATGAAAAATTAAAATAACACATTAAAATCGAATATAAGTGGACAAGGAAAGATCCACCACAGTGAAGTTTCACATGCAAGTGACCTTCCTTTAAACATAATTTTTTCTCTGACCTACAATTTTTTTGTCACTGAGCCATCCTTGTTGAAGTAAAACTCATTTTCCATAGATATTGTATTAACTACCTTCTCTCTATCGCGTAATCTCAGAGTCCCTCTTCTGCTTGAGCGATTAAAGGAAATGGGTGAAAAAACTGAAAGAGAAGACAATTTTCTGCCATAATTATCAAACATTGCACCCAACTTCTTCCCCTTTCCATTGTTACCCAATGAGGTAGATGTGGCAATTGTTTTCATACTGCCCAAAGCAGAGGCCATCTTCTCTTATGCTGAATATAGAATTACAAGATCTTCATATTAGTATGAACCTTAAAAAACATGAGTCCCATTGCTAAAAACCACTTTTAAGTTGTAACAGGCAAACTAAACAACTATCGCAACTTTTGGCAACTTCTGGAGCATTAAGAGAGAAACAACCAAAGAGAAATACAACCACAATCCTCATTTTAATGATACCGGACTATATATTTGCATTAAGATAATAGAAAGAAATCACGACTATATTAAGGCCAGCACAAAACAATCTTTAACCAGTGTCTCTCGCGGCCTTCGGGTTGCCATGCTAGAGGTTGCATATTTTTAATTTAAATTCTTGACCTCTCGTGCCCATCTATGAATGCATCCAATGGGATATCTACATCAAATGATCCTTTATATCCCCAAAAACAAATTCCCTACTACAAGAGCACCAGTATTGATGGATCACCCACACCATCCCACCCACTAGAAACGGTGAAAAAGGAAACCCGAGAAAACTTCTGAAATATCTCAAGATGACTATATGGGTGGTTCTTATGAATCAACCAACCATTCGGAACATGCTCATCAATCCAAACCATGAGTATTATGTGACAATATTCAAGCAGGCACTGAATCGGATTTCTGAAGCTATGTTAGAGAAACCCTAAACTCTCACTAAAAATAGGTGAAATGTGGCACCACTCAGGGATTGACATGTGCCAATTGGTAAAAGTGGTAGACAATTGGCATGCTCAAACAACGAGGTGATGCAGGAATGACATGAGGGAGAAAATATCAGAAAAGCCCCAAATCTGGAGAACTAAAGCTCATCACCAACTTGAGATTGACAAATTTACATGATGTAACCTATGAAATCGTAAATGGAGAAATCATAGTAACAATAAAGTAACCTATGTAACAATAAAGTAGGATTCATCCTGGGAGTGGTAATGGGATAAATCATAGTGAACAACAGGAAACATGCAGAGTTGCTTACAATCAAATAGATGAAAAAACACATACAAAAAACCTAGATAATAATCATGAACAAGCTTAATATTGAATTATGAATTGTAAAGGAACTTACAAAATGTGACATTACGAACCTGGTCAAACGCACAAGCAAAAATATCCTAGACATGACCCTGGTTGACAAGTTGTATTGCTCATGATGCAAGAGGATTTGTACCTGCACTGCCAAGTCAATCAAAATCCATCATTATCTATACAATAAATACAAGTAATTGATGTAGTATTTTTTACACTAAGATGCATTCTTATGATAATGTTAGAACATATGTTGAAAATGTCAAAACATACCTGAATAAGCTCCTCTTCGTTTCAAGAACAATTTATTGGAGTCGCATGAACTTGGAACAAGCCTCCCATGATCTGAAAGAGTAGCAACTAAGTCAACGGTGACTTTTTTGTTGCTACGCTGGATCAAGGGAGGTTTGCTCCAAGATTAAATCGCTCCAATAAATTATTCTCTACTAAACAGGGCCAAACACGTGAAGGTGGAAGCTCTTATGGCCCCTCCCCCCCCCCTCACAGCACTCTCAATTCCCCAATACCCAATCTATATTTCATTTTTTACTTTCATGAGCATAAAAAAAAATATTCAATAACTAATAAAAAAACAATTCAACAAAAAGTACGCAAAGAAACATTGCAATTAATGCTTGACATAAAAATAGTATGATAAATGAGTTTTTTATATAACGCAAAAAACGTTCCAAGTATGGTAACGTTTGTCTTATAATAATACAATATTTTACATTGTCAAATTTCTTTTTCTTCTTCCTATTTTTAAAGCTCCTAATTACATCATCAATATCATCGTGCTCTGCTCCTATTTCGTGCCTTTCAAACTGCACTGCTGACCTAGTTGCGTAGTCACGATGTCTGGTCTCATCCAGTGATGGGGCATTGCCTACAAAAACAGATAATATTAAATTTTAATTGTCAGTTTTTAAATATCATTGAACTAGTTCGGTAATATTAATAAAAAATTGCAATGAGATTATTTACCTGGTGCACCATTTGTCACCGCTGACCTAGTTGCGTAGTCACGATGTCTAGTCTCATCCAGTGACGGGGCATTGCCTACAAAAATAGATAATATTAAATTTTAATTGTCAGTTTTTAAATATCATTGAACTAGTTCGGTAATATTAATAATAAAAAAATTGCAATGAGATTATTTACCTGGTGCACCAGTTGTCGCCGCTGACCTAGTTGCGTAGTCACGATGTCTGGTCTCATCCAGTGACGGGGCATCGCCTACAAAAACAGATAATATTAAATTTTAATTGTCATTTTTTAAATATCATTGAACTAGTTCGGTAATATTAATAAAAAAAATTACAATGAGATTATTTACCTGGTGCACCAGTTGTCGCCGCTGACCTAGTTGCGTAGTCACGATGTCTGGTCTCATCCAGTGACGGGGCATTGCCTACAAAAAAAGATAATATTAAATTTTAATTGTAAGTTTTTAAATATCATTGAACTAGTTCGGTAATATTAATAAAAAAAAATTGCAATGAGACTATTTACCTGGTGCACCAGTTGTCGTCGTTGGGATTGTTTCCCTGTCTTCCTCTCTGGTGGTAAGATCCTCAGGGGAAACATTCTCTTTCATTTAAACAAAAAACGTTATCAGGACAACCATCAAGGTATAATTAGAAAAAATTATAAGTGGAAATTAATTACCTTCACGGCTCTCACTGATAGTAGCATTGTTGGCCTGGTCCCCACTACAATGATCAGGTTGCACATGAGGATCATCTACATCTAGCTCTAAAACTGGGTTATTTGCCTTGTCGGTAGTGCTACTCCCCTGATTTAAACAAAGTTGTTAGACATTAAATTTATGGACGAAAACAAACATATTGAAAGGTTAATGTTTTACCTTATCAGGCATTCTGGATCTTGGGACCTGCTCCAAGCTTCCGCGATGTTAAACTACGGCTTGATAGCCGAAATGGAAAGCGATATTTTTATCTTCCTCTGTAGTTTCTGTTCCGAAGTCATCACCCTACATTACATATGATTGTGTATTTTTAATCATATTTGAT
Organism: Pinus albicaulis; assembly: GCA_034641835.2. Lineage (NCBI taxonomy): Eukaryota > Viridiplantae > Streptophyta > Pinopsida > Pinales > Pinaceae > Pinus > Pinus albicaulis. The sequence goes on along the minus strand of CM076582.1, from coordinate 554,859,695 downwards.
AGGATTACAAAAACGTTGGAAGGCGATATAATTAATTATAAGATGTTTAGCTACTTAATTACAATTCTTGCAGCTAATTTCAAGTAGCCGCCCTGGCCTAGCTTGTGATGGCCCTTTTTTTCAATCCTAGCTTTGGTTTCCTTTGAGGTGTCAGGCAACCTAGCATCAAAATATTAAAGTCAGATATGACGTAGTACACTTTTATTTTAGACATAGAGAAAATTAAAGCTATTGAATTAAAGTTGTAATTTACCTTGCGGGTCCAGTTGGCATTTTTCCTTCTTTCTTTGCCCTTTTCTCTTTTCCGTCATGGATGAGTGCTCTCCACTCACTCTCTGGAACTATGAGAGGACGCTCATATCTAGGGTTAAATTGGAATTGCGTCCTATAGGTGTCCCTGGTATATTTCAAATATTTTCCGGCTACCCGAGCCACCGCTGTTCTGTCAAATGTGCCGACCCCAAAAAGGGCTTCTAGATAATCTAGAAGTTCTTTTTTCAGGTTGGAATTCTGGGAATTCCACCCTGTGCATATGGTTGGGCCAAAAATTACCAACGCATGGCTCTCCAGAAACCTGTAGAAATCATTGTTTCCTACACAGAAAAAAGAAAATAAAATATATTATCATTAATTTAAAAATAAAAATCATGATAAATATGTTTTAGATAAAGTACATGAAATAGTTAAAATATTAAAATTTACCTAGGAGTTGTACATGATTTATAGGGACACCTTCATCGTTCACCAACAACGTGCCATTAATGGTCCCTGTGGAGCTGACACGTGTAGCTCCAGGAAATGCAATAATGTAGTTGGCCATATCAACCTCATCATTGCCAACACGTTCAGCGGTTGGCTGGGTGTTTGCTTGGGCAGGGTGTGTTTCTTGGCTGGCACCTAAAGGAGTAGAAGGTGTACGAGAGGGTTGTTGGGCAATCTCTTGCCCTTGTGTCCCACTACCACCAACACCGAGTTCAGCAAGTGCCAGAAAACGCTACATACAAAAGAACTTTTTGTTAGTTTAGTCAATGTAAAAATTAAAAATCAAACTATCACAATTCATCTCATGCAGAACAAAAAAAATATCCTTTTGACTTTTTATTATTACCCGATATGTTTCTAGCTTGCTCATAATTTTTTTTATCCTCTCTTCTATTTCAGGTGTTTGAGGCGCGTCTATCAAAGTATTAAATTTCGACCTTGCTTCTCGTGCCTTTTTTTTCAACAAGAGCGCTGGAGATAGGGATGAAGAAAGCTCTTCCTCAAAGAGGGAATCATTAGGCGTACCATGGCTAGGTGTCTGCATATTTGAACAAAATTAATATTATTTCAATTATGTAAATAACTAAAATACCCGAAGATAGAGCAATGCTGGCACTTTACATGTTCTTCCGCTGGCCTCTTTCCGCGATCATCCCGTCTCGGGGTTGTTCCTGCACTGATCTGATTAGTCTGCCACATTGCAATAAAATTATAAATGTAAAAACTTGAAAACAATATCTAACTTGAAAACACAAAATGAAAACTGAAATAATTTCTAATAAGACACCGGAAGACAGAGTTAGAGTTTCAAATATTCCTTGCATTGAATTCAGTCCTAGAAACATGTCATTGCACATTAAGGCACCCAAACAAGAGACGAGTTGACAATGAAGACCTTATTGAATATATTGTTGGAACAACTTCTAGTAAAATTGTTGTGAAGACCTTGAGGACATTTTTGGAGCAATATTGTTGAAGCTGATGGTATAGCATTGTTGGAGACGATCTTGAAGGGCCTTGAAGTGAAGCTTTTGGAGCAACTATTGAAAAATCCTTAGAGCATTTAAGTAAGGCACTTTCTATCTTCCATCACCTTTTTCCTTTCAATATCCTTTAAAATATTTTTTTGAAATTTGATTTTTGAAATCACGTTATAATTCCTTGATTATATGTGTTTGGGGACTTTCCCTTTGAAATTACCCAAAATACCCTGGCAATTTTATCTTCAGGATGCATGTTTGACCCTATTGTTCAATATTTTGATTGATAGTAGTAAACATAGAGAGTTAGGGGGCTCTTGACTTGGTTTGGTTGGGCCATTAGATCCCTAACATCTACTAGGGAGAACCCCCCTTGAGTTGGAGGAGAGCTAACCCGAAGTGAAAAGAGGTTGGTGAGGTGACAATGGGGCTATTGAATTACACATGGTATCACACTTTAGCTTTAGGACTTTATCTTGAGAAGTGCGAGATTTTGCTATATCAATTCTCAAATTGTTTACAACACTATTTTTAAGAACTAATAAGAAGTGATGTTGAGGGGTTTTTGGGTATAAGAAACAATTCCATTTAAAAACTAGGGTTCTCAGTCCTTCGCATTCCTTCACCTGGGCCTAGGGGCACACTAGAATAATTTCACACTAAACCATGAAAACTTAAAAGTAACTTAACAGATCCATAAAGTAATAATAATCATAATTCCTAATTTCCTATTGTACGATATGATGCAAATTATTCAAACATGAAGCAATGAAGACATGCAATGTATGAATTTCAAGATTGATGAACCAATACAAGAATTTAGAAACTACAACTTTGATTCAATACTCTGTGTCCTAACTCTAGGAAGGAATCTAGTTTGTAGTACAGAACATGCATCGTGTATTATCAATTCTTAATTGACAACAACTAAAGGTCATCTACCTCATCAATTCCTTCCCATTTTTTGTTTTTATGTTATATTCCTTATAAAAGTGTCAAATTTCTCTCAAAGTAAGAAACCACTAAATAAAATAAAAAATAGTTGAGATATGATTGAGAAATGGTCATTTATTTCTTGAAAGGATATTCACAATTTCTTTGGTTGTTTTTCATCTCAAGAAACAATAAATGACCTAAGAAACTATCGTGATGTAATATAAGAAACAACACAGTGCAATGGCCATTTTCAAAGCCAAATGATGTCCATTGAGGACATGGCCTTTATTTGGTTCCTGTTTCATAGGAGTTTTGGGTAGAAATGGAATTTTGTTGTACCATTTCCAATAGTAAAAAGGGAAAACATTATTTTTCCATTGGAAATAATTTACCTTTCCTTTTTCAAGATAATCTAAATCACAAAAAATATGAACTATACTGCACACATTCTTGGATAATGTGAAAGTGGAAAAGGAATACCCTACACAAGTGATGCACACATGTACATTTGAACACTAATAGATTTTTGTAGTTGAAATGCAATGCTTGTTTTCATTTAAATGTAGGGTTTTTAAAGCAGGGGAAAATAATGGTTTCCAAATTAATAAGCGTTTCTTTGGGAAAAATTTAAATCTTGTGTTGGGTGATGAAGATAATATAGGGTATTGAATATTGATTCTTGACATCTAGAGAGAACCCTACAGCCTAGCACAATCCAATGGAATTGACCAAAAAACCCCAAATAGAGTCAACCCTACTATAGGAGGAAGGGCCTGCAGTAAGAACTTACCATTTTGCAAGAGCTGAGGGTGAATGTTGTTCTGCAAGAGCTTAGGGCGAATGCTGTTCTGCAAGAGTTGAGGGTGAATGTTGTTCTGCAAGAGCTTAGGGAAAATGCAGGGCGAATGCTGTTCTGCAAGATCTTAGGGTGAATGTTGTTCTGCAAGAGCTCAGGGCGAATGCTGAGGGCGAATTCTGTTCTGCAAGATCTCAGGGCGAATTTTGTTCTGCAAGAGCGGAGGGTGAATGCGCGCATGATATCAGACGTTAATGTAGCACACATGTACATTTGAACACTAATAGATTTTTGTAGTTGAAATGAAATGCTTGTTTTCATTTAAATGTAGGGTTTTTAAAGCAGGGAGAAATAATGGCTGCCAAATTAATAAGCGTTTTTTTGGGAAAAATTTAAATCTTGTATTGGGTGATGAAGATAATAGAGGGTATTGAATATTTATTCTTGACATCTAGAAATAACCCTACAGCCTAACACAATCCAATGGAATTGACCAAAAAAACCCAAATAGAGTCAACCCTACTATAGGAGGAAGGGCCTGCAGTAAGAACTTACCATTTTGCAAGAGCTGAGGGCGAATGCTGTTCTACAAGAGCTGAGGGCAAATGCTGAGGGTGAATGTTGTTCTGCAAGAGCTGAGGGTGAACGTTGAGGGCGAATGCTGAGGGCAAACGCTGTTCTGCAAGAGCTGAGGGCGAATGTTGTTCTGCAAGAGCGGAGGGCGAATGCGCGCGTGATATCAGACGTTAATGTAGCTATTGCGACGGATATGAAACAATAAAATCATTTTTATGTAGTGCGCATATAAGTTTCGTATTTTTATGTAGCGCGCATATAAGTGTCATTATACCGACGGTGGAAAAAGCGTTGCTATTGCGACGGGTGCCTCCAAATGTCGCAATTGCGACACTTAGACATTGTGTCGCACTTGCGACGTTTGGAGGTAGTCGTCGCAATAGCGACGCTTTGGGCCATAGTGTCGCAATTGCGACGTCTTCCTCCAAACGTCGCAATTGTGACACTTTGTCTAAGTGTCGGTATTGCGACAATTTTTTATAAACGTCAGTATAGCGACGGTTTCGGGCGGGATGGAAAAAATTTGGGGAAATTTCCGACATTTGGTCAAAAGCGTCGGAACCAAGTGTCGAAATTTCCGCCAAATGTAGTAGTGACATCCAAGAACTCAGAGACTTGTTTTTTATAACTAGGTTGTCTCAGTAGTTCAATCAAGGGAATAAATATCTTGACTTTCTCCAACTCTTTTTGCAAACTGAAAAAAGAGGGATTCCTATCCACCTTCACCGACTCAATTGGCTCTATGTTTTCTTGATTTATTGTCTTTTTCTAGACTAGAATTTTCTCTTCATTCATAGATTCACACTTAAATTTTATGAGGTGGGAGGTTTCTCCTTTGGTTAGTGGATTAGGGTTGAATTTTTCTCTCCCTTTATCAGTCAGTTTCACGAGGGCGGGTTGGGCAGTTTCTTCACTTTGATCTTATCTCTTATATCTATTTCTAGATCTCAAATTGTATCTCCTATGCAATTTTTCTTTCAAGAAATCAAAAACCTTCTTGCAGCAAGAATATATATCTTCCTCATCCAAAGGGATGCTTTTATCATCCTCCTCTCCTCCCTATGCTTCTATTTCATTTTCTTCCGCTGAGAGGGTAGAGTATTGGTTCTCCTGAACCTTAATATCATCTTCAATATTTTCCTCAGGCTCATATTCTAAATACAGGGGAGGTTGTATTTGGTCTTGTTGTTATTTTATTTCTCTTTGCAATAACTACAAAGGAGGTCTCTTATAATGGGGATTGAATTTTATGTCAGGGTCTTGTTGGATCTGTCGAGGAGAATGTGTTTTTCCAACTCTAGCTTCACTGGTTTATTTGAAATGTTTCTAATCAACTTGTTCATATCGTCTAGCTTATGCTCTTAGGAGTCCCTTGCTTGGACAAAAGGGTTGGTTTCTTCTTTTCCTCTTCTCCTTTCACAATGTTTTCCCTTTCCTTTCAACCTCCCTGTAGACGCAAAGTTTGCTTCAACTTCTAAAGTATTTGTTTGGATCTGGTCCACTGTGTGAGACTTCCTTTCTCTGAGGGTAAACCCGAAATCCAACTCAAAGGCTCCAATAATCACCACCTTATTTGTTTCATTTGGAGGCTTAATCTTAGCAGGAAATCTATTGTACAACTTATTAATTTTTTTATGAACTTCATGACATCTTCATTCTGTCTTTTCTTTATTCTATTAAATTAAGTCAAGAAATACCCATGGTATTTCTTCTCTCCCCATTTCTTCATAAAAGTATTCTCTAATTCTTCCCAATTGTTCATTGATTTATTTGGGAAGTATTCAACCATTTTCTATCCTCTCCATCTAAGGATTAGAAAAATAGTCTTAGGACTACATTCAAGTTTTTATTAAATGCATAGAAGCTCTCAATGTGATTTTGGGTCGTGAAATCATCTTCCCAAGTGAAACCGGGTAGGATCTTAAGACAGTCTTGGGGCATCACATTAAAATACTATTTCGGATTAATTGGAGCATATCTATTAAGAAAAAAACCAAGGACAACCATATTTTGTAAAGGAGGTTGAAAAATATTTGTTGCAGGGCCTGACTGAGAGGTCAGGTGAACAACACCTTATAATATTTGGCACGAAATAGTAGTGTGGCTTTGAGATGGACTAGTAATGAGAATATAATTGACTTATGTAACTTCTAGGAGGTATGATATGCAAAAGGATCAGAACTGATAGAGGTTTCTTTAGAATTAGGTCCCAAGAAGTAAACTAGGTGGGGGAAAATGTTTCTCTAAAAACTCTAAAACTCTAGACGAGGTTTCAAGGTATTTTATCTCATATTTTTGAGAGCTAGAAGTTGATGCCTTTGGGGAAGAAACAATAGGATCTAGAGTTCCTGGGGTTATTTCTTTCCAAATTCTCCTAGAGACAATTATTTTTGGGTCAAATATAGGAGAATTTTTCTACTATGAGCTATCTAACGGGAATGAGGCCTCCTAAAATCCAGGGTTAAAATCTAATAAATTTTCTTGGTGAGAGATCTCAACCCTCACTTCCTTTTCTCACCATAGAAAAGGTATGTTCAAAATCATAACCAAGGAAATATATTATAATTTGTTCCTCCACAACGGTGCTAGAATATGTTACCGCTATTACAAACAACCCCCAAGTTGAGGAGAAGGGTCTGTGCCTAGGACATATTAGAGTCTATTGTAGATGAATCATTATTTCCCAAGAGTTGAAATATAAAATTATTTAAATATGGTTCAATAATCACACTCAAAGGCCAACCACATCACACACATTGACAACATTTCATTCCAAAGAATCAAAGTTTATCCATGGTGGCTTACACAAAAATAGTGAAGCTTATTTAGTTGTTGTAGTATAAGTGAGGGAAAAGATGAAGAAATAAATATGGTGCAGAGGGAAAGAAAAATTTTAAGGGTGGAAAATTATCTTGAAGTTTAAAAACATTAGCGAATCTCACTAGTCCCTAATATGCAAACTATAAAATGTTTATTGATATATTTGTAAAACTATTCAAAATTATAATTATTTTATATATAGTGTCTATATAATGTTCGTGATTTTTAAGGTAAAATAATTTTATATTGTAAAATTTGGGCGAATAATTTTTATAAAAAATGGAAATTGGTGAATCTTTTTTGTGGAAAAATCATGGAAAATTAACCCACCTGCGAATATTAGCCCCTAAAATTTTCCATGGCAGAGGGCTAGAGATATCATCTTTTGCACTAAGCTTTAGCATAATAAGGTGTAGACAAAGGAAATAAAATTAGACACCATGGATAGCATTTTACGTCTTTCAATCTTACATCTACAGGTACCATTTCCCATAACATGACGTAGATAAATTCGACATACAGGATTGAGTTCTAGAAGCTATAATTACACAATTTATAAGAGGAAAGAAATACACATAAAAATTATAAATAGATACTGGAGCTCATAATTCACATATCAATTCCTGGAAGCACCAAAATATTCTTGATTAGTCTTTCAGAATAACATACATGTCATTAAGCCTCAAAACTTGCAAAACTTGCAGAATATTATAGTCTCTAGAATAGAAAATTGAACCCTTACAAATGAGTTCATCTTCCATTTGATTGGGAGATTCCTAAAAAAACAGCTACAAAATATATCCTAGTGCGACAATTGTCTAAACTAATCATTTTTGTGAGTGTGACAAAGGCCCAATTGTTCTAATCACTACATAACATCTTGATTCTTTCTTGAATATAAAATATTTACAAAGTCACCAAAATGGTAGAGATATATCATGATTCTAAATCATAAAATATCTTCAATGATAGCTCACTTTATCCTTTGAAATGGACCCATTGTCCATTATCCATATTTGCCATGATTTTTTAAAGTTAAGAAGTATCGCCAACTCGTGAAGGGAACGAGGCTTGCTTTTTGTTTAGCTGTTGAAGATAGCCTCTCGCAACAATGGTAGCATCTGAGTGTAAATGTTGGTAAGTGATTTCAAAACCAACCAAACAGTTAGGGGTTTGACCATAAAGTTCCAATTAGCTTCGAGATCAAATTTGCTCAACTATTTAACCCTTTTTGTGAACTCGTCCCCTTGTTCAAGCCAATTTCAAAGCAGGTTCTCCACATCTAGAAAGGAATCTTGAGGACAGCTCGAGATGATATTCGATTCAAGTAGGGAATCATTAATGAATTCCACCAGAGTATTTGACATCTCATGCACATCGCTAATGATATTTTTAACTTTTCGTATATGGGCTTTCAATTCCTTAACGATAATTTATTTATGCATTACATTGATTTTAGGAAAGTCATATTTCCTCCCCTCAAAGTTGTCTTTCCATTCTAACATTTCATTAAGGTCCTTCTTAGCTTCATCAAAACATGAAATAATCTCCACTATCTCATTAGTCAGAGCATTTTCCAGCCTGCATTGTTCCTGAACCAAATTCAACTTCTCACATAATAATCGTTGTTGCCTTTGTAGCCATACATTCAAGTCATGGGCCCCCTGATTGAAATCCTTCAGCTGAAGGGTTCCCCCTGTAATTTATTTATATTATGTTGTTATTCTCAAAGTTATTTATCCTTAGACTTAATATTCTTGTACGTTGAATTTGAAGGGAATTGGACTGCTTTTGTAGATCTGCCTGTGCAGTCTCCCTTTGATCTAGCTGAGCTTGCCACTATGCTCCAAAATTCTCCTCCTTATTGATGACTTCTTGTTACAAGGAGTAAATCTTCTCATCCTTCCTCCTCAACAATTATTTAACTTCCATGGCTTTGGCCGAAGCATATGCACCTATGAATTGAGTTAATTTTCCAAGTTCCCGAGTAGGGGAAAGGTAATTACCTTTCCAGAGGACTTCAAGGGGAGAATTCTGTGAGATTTTCCATACAACTAAGTCCTAGGAATAATATGTATTTATCTTCTTCCTCCCTCTCTTTACCACTTACTTTTGCACAGGGCTGTAAAATATATATGTTGGGGGAATCTCTTCAATGTCAAGGAATATATCTAAAGTAGGATTAACTAGGATAATCTCTACTTCAGGTTGGGTAACCAATGGTATCTTCTCATCTATGGATCACTCTAGCATGATGTGTTACTGAGAAGGTGGACTATTGAATGTATTTTGTTGCTACAAAATGGTTTCTCTTTCTAATGCATCTTTCCTTTTTTCCCCTTGCTTATATTTATTCAAGGCCTCATCAAACTAATCCCATACCTGCTCCAAGTTTAGCTCCACTGTATGCATTTTTCCTTCAGGATATGAAGAACCAATTGTTGTTATTTGGTGTTTTTGGAGAGATACCACTATTTGGTAGGAACTCCCTTGTTGAGTATATATTATGGTATCTTTTAAATATATTTTCCCTTGTAGAGGACACTGCAACAAATCTAATGGTAAGGGGAAGTCTTGCATCTCTAAATGTGAGGAATGTTTCTCACTCTTGGACTGATAACTCCTCATTCACCCTTTCAAAATTGAATCATATGAAGTTGCTTCAACTAACAAGTGATCAAAATTATTTTATTCGTGGAGGAACCTTCTGATACTAGAACTGAGGGCTACTTGTTTTTCTACTCCATATGGGTCATAGAGCCTAGTTGGATAGTGTCCAAATTTACTATATTGATATGCTTCAATTCCTTTTTATCATGCCCATAGTTGTATAAAGAGAATGTTCCAAAAGGCAAGGGGAACTTTGGCCAAAACTTCTTGTTAGACTCTTTTAAGTATTTGGTAATCAAGTGGCCAATTATTTGATATGCCAACTCCCTGTATAACAACTTGTCTGGAATGTATATTGGAAATAAATGTGGGGGTGAATGGCTGCCTAAGCCTATGATGTAGGTGAGTGACCCTTCACCAAACCAAATCCAAATCCTACTAAGGTCTTCCATAGCTTTACAAGACATTCTAAGGGGCTTGGTTTCAAATATGACTTCATAGATTAGAATCATGACGTTATGACATATTTGATAAAAAGGACAAAAATAATTGGTATCTTGGAGTACATCATGATAAATGTGAATTGGTGTTGGATCAAATATGATCCACTTCCATCCCATGGCTAGAAAATCGATTGAATAGCAAAGGGATTCCATGACATAGGCCGACATATAAAATGAAGGGATTTTTTTCTCTAAGACACGATGGAAAGAGTGGAAAGCTAGAATGTGTTTGGCCAAATTATTTGATAATATAATGGCCCAATCGAATATGTACCCCTCAAAATCCCCATCAATTAAAGGGACCCAATCATCAAGGAATTTAGATACATTTGGGAATGCATGTAACATGTGGAGCATGGTAGCTACTTGAATAAAAGGAGAAGCTAGTGAGTCTATCGAATACTTACCATCTTGCTCATTTATGTGTTTTTTCGGGTAACTCCTATAGTCTTTAATGGAGTCATTTGGATCCTTGTAATTTTTATAGAATTCCTCCACATAATTTTTTACGTAGATACATTGAGGGTCTGGAAAGTGCTACATCTCTTGAAAGGCCTTTGCTGAAAACAAACCAATTGTGGTACCCTTCTAGGTGTGGAACTCCCTCTCTGTGATATCCAATGTTTCAATAACCCATCTGACCATGTCTATGTAGGGAAAAATGTGGGACCTCATGCCAATTATATGCAAGAAATAATTGGTCGCATCCTATGGGGTAGCTTCTAAGGTGGGGGTTTCATTATCAACAACGATTGTTCTGATGATCACCTCGGGACTTTCATCTTCAAAATACTTGTAAATTTCCTCCCATGAGGAATGCCCTGAATCCCTAGTACATAATACGTCTAAAAATAGTCTCACCCTTGATAAATTTTCATCAATGGTTTCTCTAAATGGGTTGGTGGGTTTTTTCACAAGTGATTTTGACTTCCCCTTGGCTCTCGTCATTTCTTCCTGATGAGGGTGGTGGAGTATTTCTTGGCAAGCGAAGGGAATATAACACTATGAGTGCATGGGGGCCTTCACTCTGGTTGGAATTTTATTAGGGTAGCTAAAAAAATATGGAATGACATGACCTAGAATGGTTTTAAATAAACAAATTTAAATTGCGATGGTCGGTGTGTCAGGTGCAATGGTCGGTTCAGGGGGAATTCAAGCGAGAAAATGGGGGAGATGGCGCAGAGGGAAGAAACATGTCAGAATTGGGTTGGGTGGAGGATAAGGGAGGAGGGTGATGTATCAAACAATATCGCACTCTCTTTCCACGCTTGCTCTCCATGCTCTCCTGATAATGGTCCTAGCTACTGACATGGTCTTCGTACTAGCCTAACAAGTGGCAGGCATGTTTTATCTCCTCTAGAAGGGTTCTTGGGAAGACTCAGAGGCTAGGCTCAATCCAATGAAATTAATCTATAACATTTATCTATGATTTCTACTTTATTGACTTTGAATTTATGGGGGAAAGTGTTGGCTTAACTGTCATTCTTGTTTACCCATTGGAGCTTCTCCAGGGTGGGGATGCTTCAAGATGGATGGTGATATGCTCCATAGGTGGTCACTTTTTAATCATTTTCATTCGAGAAATGGGGGAAGTCCAATTTCCACTTGGCGACTCCTCCATCCCAAAAATGGTGTTGTTTAGGGATGATTTGGAACCCATATGCCCCGGTGTTCTGGTCCCCAAGTCCCTGGAAGCTAGACTCCTTTTAAAATATAATTTTAAATTTTTATAGGGTTTTGAACTTCCAAGGTATACTGTTGGGATGACACCATGTTGATGTCAACCAAGGCACATTTCAACTTGTGATTAGTCCATTTTTCATTCGTATATGATCCCTTCAGGTACCTAAGAACTTTGAAACTTCCTACCACATGTGCACCTCCCACTGGGTGGTTGTTAATGTCACATTTTCCCAATGATATGTTGCTACCTTTTTGGTCATAGGAGAGAGAGAAGGGTTCCTGGTCCTTTTTTGTATGAGAAATTTCTTATGTAAATGTTTCAATATCGACGCCTTCAAAATTTGATTTAACAAAAGGTTACAAGGTTTCAAGGTCTCATGGTCTAGGCCTCTAATTTTTATTACGAGCTTCCATTAGTAGATGACCCTGACTCCAACAGTTAACAGATCCCTAGTCCCTAGTCCCTGAATCAATTTTAAATTAATCTTATTATGTGCCATGGGATTCTGGGGTTGTGAGGTCTTCGAGATTTTAACTTTTATGGGCGCAACTTTGATTTTCCTTATCTTTTGATCTAGGAGTCCAATTTCAAACTCCCTTATACCATTGGAAGTCTTTTTTCCAAAGAAATTTTTGATTGAGTGGGTCCAAACTCTGCTATGCTTTTCACTTCAACCCCTTAGTTACATGAATCTTAAGAGAAAAGAAGAGGAGGGTAAAATAGGGTGGAAAAAATTCATCGATAGATACCTCTATAAGTTCCCCATGAACCTGTGTCAGGGTAGTATGCCATTCTACCCTATCTTCCACTAGTTTCTCTTACTCTTGGCACAATTTCTCATGAGTTTTATGCATATATTCCATCTCTTCCTTGTTCATCAGCAGTCTGTCATGTAATTCACATACTATGGTGTGCTAAATTTGATTCAAACCTTCCATGCCCAACCATGACAGTATCATATTGATTTGTGTTGTATCAGTAATTATTTGTTGCACAACCCCTTCCCACACTTCCATGGCTTTGTTCGGTAAGCAATATATCCTTCTGGTTTACTCAAATGAATATGAGTTAGGTGCATGCAGGAAATTTTGTGGTTGAAAACCAAACCACGTAGTGTGCAATCCTCTGAGCTCTACCAAAACTACCTGGAGGGTTAGCTTGGCACTTTATTAACTTACCATTTTGGCAATTGTTATAACTTTTTTGTTTCCACATCCTCCATTTTCTCATCGATCCTTTCAAATTCATCCTCTTTCAACACAGTTTAGAATGGAGGTCTGGGTAACCTTATACTTCTTCCTAGCTCACGTTGTTGATGTGCTTCCTGTGATACTCTTCATAACTCTTTTCTTCCCTGATGTCTTGTTCCTCTGATGTCTATGGCCCTTTTCTAGCTCCTAATTCAAAACAATTGGTGATTACGCCTCTTGTTACTCCTGACCTGAAGGGCTTCTATTAGTCTCTTCTCTACTTGAGATCTCTTCAACATCCAAATTTTCCTCCATTGGCACTTTCCAAGCATCTTCTCATGATTCCAATACCTCTTGAACCTCATGCACTGTCAATATGTAGCTTTTATTTAGCCAACAATGACGTGTATCTTTACATGGTAAGATCCAGATGAAGTGTGGATCATATTTAAACCATGCCATGCCCTTAAAATTTGCTACACTCTCCTCGGGTAGTTGAGTTTTCTCTTGAATAACCTTGCACAACATTTCCACATAAAGAAATAACATTATTATGTTTGTATTATTTTGCTATGGTTCTTTTGATTCCCATAAGCTCTGGAATTATTTTTTTTAAGATAGGTTGAGGAGAGTTGCTGACTGTTGGGTATGTGTTATCTTCTTTCCACGATTAGTTGCATGCACGGCGGGGTTAGAGGGGGAGGAAATGACCCCCCTGTACATTTTGTTGGGTGCAGCAGGGGGGGTAGCGGCCCCCCCTATTAGGGGGTTCGCAGGGGGCGGGTAGCCCCCTGCGTGGGGTCCGAGGTAGCACTCCAGGAAAAAAAAATCTGTAGAAATTTGCTGAATAATGAGGATTTATCCACTGAGATTATCCTGGTCACACACTAATTCGAATTTATGCATAACACATAACCTCTTCTACAATTGATCATCAATATGCGGAAATAGAAACAGTCGCATGCGCACATAAACACAATATGTAATGGGGAAAGCTTATAGCTGAAAACCCCCAACTATTTTGTATATTATAATGGAAGAAAACATGTAACAATACATAGCACAATACTCCTCACAAGTACTCGGTACTATCTCCAGAAGTTACACACAAACTAGCTCAGTTTTGAACAAGTCACGGGTTCAAAACTCATCCACTATTTTCCTGCCTCTATTGCGCAATCCAAGTTGGTGTAATGAGAGATCCAAGTTCGAATATCCTTGGCTTCAACTGCGCAATCCTCATTGGCAATCTCCTCCAATGCTTGTGCAAATCTCATGCACAACTAATGTCGCAACTAATAGCAAACTCACCCTTTCATCTACCTCTTCCACTGGTCTTCACTAAACTGTCCATGCACTGCAGTCAACTAATGTGTTCTTTAGTTGAATAATGAGTTAATGTTTAGTGAATTAAATAATATTTAATTCACCCCACTCATCTCTAGTGTATTATCCAGTTAAACTAAATACAACTAGTTCAACTAAGTTAACCCGAACACAACTCCACCAACTGTCTCATCAACTCCACCAAAACTCTGCCACATGAGTCTAACTGAAGTCAACCATGCATTAGCTCAACCAAAACCCTAGGAATAGCGTAATTCCTTCTTTCAGATGCATGGGCCACATCCGTAGCTCCAACTGAAGTGCTGCAAGAGGATAAACTGAAGTTTATACTCCAAATATTATTAAGGGTTAATAATATTTGACTGATCTATTTTTAGACAAGCAGTCTAAAAATAGACTTCGACCTGTATGTCTAAAAATAGAGTTCCATATATTTTTACCAACTCGACCAATCATCCAATAATAGCATACTGCAACTCCTAGACCATGCTCCATATGTCTAAAAATAGACATAGTCTAAAAATAGACTTTGCGCCAAAAATAGCCTGCGGGCCCACTTAGTGAAGGCGACTTCATTTCACTAAGCTCCATCATCTTGTTTCATTTTCAACACTCCCTCTCAACAAGATATGGATTATCTACAACCCCTATCCTGCCTCTGTGGAATTCGAATTTGCTCCTGGTGAGCGCCTTCGTCAAGATGTCAGCATCCTGATCCTCCGTGGGAATATATGAAAGTAACATGATTCTCCACTGCACACAATCTCTGATATGATGGTACTTGATGTCGATGTGTTTGGATCTATCATGAAATACTGGATTAGCCGAGAGTTTAATGCAACTCTGGTTATCACAATAAATCACAGTAGGCTCCAAGTGCGACCCAAACAATCCGACGAGGATCTTCCTCATCCAAATAGCCTCGCATGAAGCCAAGCTAGCTGCCATTTACTCGGCCTCTACTGAACTGAGTGCCACAGATCTCTGCTTCCTGCTATACCAGGAAACTGTTGTCGACCCGATACTGAAAACTCCTCCAGATGTGCTCTTTCGGTCTGTTGGGCTCCCTGCCCAATCTGCATCAGTGAAGCCGCTAAGCTTCGCTCCAACCTCCTGTCTGTACCACAGACCATATCCCGATGTGCCACTAAGATAACACAATACATGCTTGCCTACCTTCCAGAAGAGCTTGGTAGGCTTAACCATAGCTTGCGAAAGCTGGTTAACAGCATAGCATGTATCGGGTCGTGTATTGAACAGATACATAAGCGACCCCACCAACTGTCGATAGACAGTGGCATCCACTACCTCCGCTGAAGTAGCATCCTCCTTCCTCCAACCACCGGGAAGAGGAGTATCAACAAGCTTGCAGCCATGCATGTTGAACCTCTCCAGTATCTCCCAGGCATACTTACCCTGAGAAACAAACAGTCCACCACTGCGCTGCCAAATCTCCAATCCCAGGAAATAATGAAGGAGGCCCAAGTCCTTCATCTCAAACTCTCTAGCAAGATCTTCCTTGCATGAAAGTATCAACAGCTCATCACCCGTCAAAATCAGATCATCTACATACAGTACAATGATCAGCAACTTCCCCTCCACCACAATCTGGTACAGGTTAGGATCCGCCTCACTCTTGGAGAATCCAAGTCCGGTGAAATAACTGTCTATCCGTGTGTACCAAGCACGAGGTGCTTGCTTCAACCCATACAATGCTCTCTTGAGTCTGCACACATGCGACTCACTGCTGAAGATCTTGAAACCTTCGGGCTGCTCTATGTACACCTCCTCCTCAATGACTCAGTTGAGGAACGCAGTCTTCACATCCATCTGATGGATGTGCCACCCCATCTGCGCTGAGAGAGCTAGGATCGTCCGTATGGAAGAGTACCTTGCGACAGGTGCAAAGGTCTCCTCATAATCGATCCCCTCGATCTGTGAGAAGCCACGGGAAACAAATCTTGCCTTGTACTTCTCCACACTCCCGTCAGCCGCCTGCTTCACTTTGTAGATCCATCATGAACCCACCACTGATTTCCCCTCCGGTCGCGGGACAATCTCCCATGCACTGTTTCTGACAATCGAATCATACTCTTCCACCATGGCATCTACCCATGCGGGGTCCTCCACAGCTTCCTCGAAAGAGGATGGCTTTGTCACGACACATTTGCTCACAAGAGCCATGTATCCAGTGTACCGGTCCGGTGACTGTCTCTGTCTGCGCTGTGCTGTAGGTGGTCCTACAACCTTCTCTGCATCTTGAGCCAGTCGCTCAGCTTCTGTAGTGCGCTTGCGCCCTCTGATGGTTGGCGCTGCATGAGTGGTCTCTTCCACTCCATGAACTTCCTCTTATGGCTGATCCACATCCTGAAGCTCATCCTTAGGAACTAATAGCTCCTCATCTGCATGCAAGTGTGGCTCCCTCTCAAGCGAACACTTCATGGCTTTCTCCTCTTGAAATTTTATATCCCGTCGCACAACAGTCTTGCGACTGTCTGGAAAATACACACGATAGTTGTGGGGCGTATCAGTGTACCCCACAAATATTCCAACCTCTGCGGTCGGATCTAGCTTCTTTCTGGCATCCTTCGTCACATGCATGTAGACAGGTGAGACAAAAATCCTCAAATGAGAAATGTCAGGCCTCTTGCCATAAAATGCCTCCTTTGGTGTACTCATGCCAAGTATCTTGTGAGGGCAACGGTTCTGCACATACACTGCAGTATTGCATGCCTCAGCCCACAGGTGAAGGGGTAGGCCCTGATCATGAAACATCGCCCGTGAAGCACCCACGATCGTTCTGTTCTTCCGCTCAGCAACCCCGTTCTACTGTGGGTTATGGGGTACGATGAGATCTCTCTGAATCCCTTCTGCGCTGCAAAATTCCTTGAATTCAGTAGAGATGAATTCACCACCATTGTCGCTCCTAAGAGCCTTCACATGCTTCCCCGATTCCTTCTCAACCAGCGCCTTGAATTCACAGAACTTTGAATATGTCTCGCTCTTCTTCCGCATGAAGATCCGGCCACTTCCGAAGAAATCATCAACAAAGATCACATAGTACTTGTGCTGTATCGAAGCTGCGAGAAGGACCACACACGTGCGAACTCTCTCAAGGATCGTCGTGGCGCGACTATCCTTCTCGTGAAAGGTGGCTTTCACATACTTCCCCAAGGTACACCCCTTGCACTGATCTGACTGTGCAAGAGTGCCCTTAGGAAGCCCAGTAGAAATCTGCTGCAGTATCTTCAAAGCTCCATGGTGAAGGTGGCCCAATCTCCGGTGCCACAGCTCGCCATCATCCCGACTCACCACTCCTTCCGCCTTGCATGCCATTGCTGCGCAGCCATCTACTTGCAACTGATAAAGGTTCTTGACTCGAACCCCTATCTTCCGGGTCTCTCCAGTTGTCTTACTACGCAGGAAAGCTTTTCCTTCACTGAAGATCACATCATACCCCTTGTCTTCCAACATCGCCACAGAGATCAGATTCTTCATCAATCCTAGAACATGCAATACTTCCTTCAATACGAAGGGTTTACCAGACTCCCTCTCAAAGGAAATGGTACCGATACCGGTCGCACTGTATCTACCATCATCGCCCATCCCGATGTGCACTCCAAGATATTTTTCCTCCAGATCTGAAAACAGATCCCGATCTCTTGTCATGTGAAATGACGCACCACTGTCCAAGAACCATACTGATCCCATCACACTTGAGACCAAGCATGCGATCTGTGAAAAATCCAGTTCAAACTGGGAGGCCAATGCCTCTCCCGGCTAACACGGATCCGGCGACCTTCTTATTTTCTTCTTCTTCTTTGGACAATTGGTAGCATAATGTACGTGATCATGCCAGTGAAAACACTTCACTTTCGCCATATCCTGCTTCTTGCCCTTTGCACCAGAATGAGAGGTTTTCTTACCCTTCCCCTTCTTTGCTTTGGCAACCAAAGCGCAGTTTTCTTCATCAGCTCCCTTTGATGAAGATCCATCTCGAGTAGTCCTCCTTATCTCCTCTTGCATGAGATCCACCCAAAGTCGCTCCCATCCCGGCAACTTCTCCCGACCAATGACAGAGTCCTGATAGGAATTCCAACTCTTCGGAAGACCAAGGAGAGCCAGGTCCACGAAGTCCTCTTCATCAACAGTCACCCCCACACTTCCCAGCTCATCTCTACATTGAGTGAACTTCGTGAGGTACTTGGCGATACTGTCGCCTTTCTCCATCTTAATGTTTCTGAGTTTATCCTTGAGCGCCAGCTTCCTTTGGTCGCTCTTGCTCTGGAATAGATCTGTCAATGCTTTCCACATCAAATATGGAGAATATTTTCCATGCAGGCTGGATACAATGTGATCCTTCACGCCCTCCAACAGAATCCTTCGACATTTCGCCATCTTCTTTTGCCAAGCCTCAACTTCAGCAAGATCAGTAGGCTTTTGGACATCCATATATACGAACTCCTTCAGCCCGTTATCATCTAATACCACCTCCATCCGGTCTTTCCATGCAACATAATTCGAACTGCCTTCAAGGGCATACTCGAGTCGCAAACCGTTGAAAGACATTTCAACTCCGGCACCAAGAAAACAATCTGCTGCAAAATTTGAATTCCAAGCTCAAAAACTCAACTGCTTCTGGATCTGTGAGAACAAATTATTTCTAGCACAGAGATCGACTGTAAGGGCATTTACTGGATATATCACCTTTCAGAGAAAGGATGGATCCAGAGGCTACCTGGCCCGTTACAGACTCTGTCTACCGAAATAATTGTAATCACTGTAATAGATCCCGATGATCAATTCGCTCCGATACCATGTAGAAATTTGTTGAATAATGAAGATTTATCCACTGAGATTATCCTAGTCACACACTAATTTGAATTCATGCATAACACATAACCTCTTCTACAATTGATCATCAATATGCGGAAATAGAAACAGTCGCATGCGCACATAAACACAATATGTAATGGGGAAAGCTTATAGCTGAAAACCCCCAACTATTTTGTATATTATAATGGAAGAGAACATGTAACAATACATAGCACAATACTCCTCACAAGTACTCAGTACTATCTCCAGAAGTTACACACAAACTAGCTCAGTTTTGAACAAGTCACGGGTTCAAAACTCATCCACTATTTGCCTGCCTCTATTGTGCAATCCAAGTTGGTGTAATGAGAGATCCAAGTTCGAATATCCTTGGCTTCAACTGTGCAATCCTCATTGGAAATCTCCTCCAATTCTTGTGCAAATCTCATGCACAACTAATGTCACAACTAATAGCAAACTCACCCTTTCATCTACCTCTTCCACTGGGCTTCACTGAACTGTCCATGCACTGCAGTCAACTGATGTGTTCTTTAGTTGAATAATGATTTAATGTTTAGTGAATTAAATAATATTTAATTCACCCCACTCATCTCTAGTGTATTAGCCAGTTAAACTAAATACAAATAGTTCAACTAAGTTAACCCG
Source organism: Pinus albicaulis (assembly GCA_034641835.2). Lineage (NCBI taxonomy): Eukaryota > Viridiplantae > Streptophyta > Pinopsida > Pinales > Pinaceae > Pinus > Pinus albicaulis. The sequence goes on along the minus strand of CM076582.1, from coordinate 554,840,010 downwards.
AACACAACTCCACCAACTGTCTCATCAACTCCACCAAAACTCTGCCACATGAGTCTAACTGAAGTCAACCATGCATTAGCTCAACCAAACCCCGAGGAATAGCATAATTCCTTCTGTCAAATGCATGGGCCACATCCGTAGCTCCAACTAAAGTGCTGCAAGAGGATAAACTGAAGTTTATAGTCCAAATATTATTAAGGGTTAATAATATTTGACTGATCTATTTTTAGACAGGCAGTCTAAAAATAGACTTCGACCTGTATGTCTAAAAATAGAGGTCCATCTATTTTTACCAACTCGACCAATCATCCAAGAATAGCATACTGCAACTTTTAGACCATGCTCCATATGTCTAAAAATAGACATAGTCTAAAAATAGACTTTGCGCCAAAAATAGCCTGCGGGCCCACTTAGTGAAGGCGACTTCATTTCACTAAGCTCCATCATCTTGTTGCATTTTCAACAAAATCGGACGCTATTTTTTGGTGGGCGGACCCATTGATGGTTGTGTGCATAGGTTTGCACATGGTTTGGGGCATGATGGTTTTTGGCCCCTGGTGTTTTGTAGATATGGTCAAGGGAACTATGGTTATGTTCTAATCCAAGCTTAATGGATTGGGGTTTATGAATGCTTCGACATATATATATATATATATATATATCTCTGTGTGTGTGTGTGTGTGTGTGTGTTGTAACACTAAAAGGAATATAATGAAAAATCAGGCTAGTAGTCCCAATTTGGGATCCAGGGGAAAATATCTATGTATATATGTTTTGTGTTTTATTCTCTCTCTATTGTTTATTTTCTATTTTTAAGATTCATTTGCAGATAATTTATGTACATGGTTAAAACCTACACTGACTAGCTAGAAGCTCTCTGGTATTTCCCAGGAAACTAAAGAAATCAAAATAAAAGTCCATGTGTAATGGAATAATGTATTGCATTCATGAGTTCCTAAAAAATCATGTTGGAACTTCTTCAATAGAAAATTTTCGCAACCCATCTTTTCTCCCTTGGTGCCACAATTTTCCACCACAATAACTCTGTCTGAAACCTCATTCACCTAACATTTATGCAATAAATTAAAGGTTATTTCCTACACAAAAAATCGAGTGGAATGATCATTAACCTGTGAAGTCAAATAACCCTATTTTCTCCTACATGTTTTATAAGTATTGGTCACCTTCACACTGAGACTTTTGTGAATTAGATCGATAGGAAGCGTTATTTATCAATCAAGCCATGGGTATCCCCCATGGACTTGGGATAGTAGACACTTAGTGACTGCACTTACTTCATCCCCTCTTCTAGAATGTGGGATGTGAAAAATATTTAGAATCTTACTCGTCTCTAAACCATAGGCCCATTTTTGCGGTTCTAGTGCAGGCATGCCTTCTGGGTTTCGATACCAGTTAAAAATAGGCCTGGAGGTATGGGAGACGAGAGGTTTCACAAATATCATGATATAAATATTTAATACACTATAGAAAACTATACATTTTCCCCTCTCTTTGTACCCCCAACAGGAGAGGTGGTATTTCTACGATATACTTAAAATCATCGGTCGCTCATGCTACATAACGCATCTGCATAGAATTCCATATTATCCTAGTTTATACATTGATCCTAAAACTAACTGGTAGTTAGCCACTTTCACTACTAATTTATTCTTTTGCGCTACTATGTAATATTTTGTTTTCATCCATGTACTCAGAAACTATGCAATCTCCACAAAGTAGTCATCTACCATAGTCATAAAAAATAGTTATGCATCCGAAATATTATCTTCTAACTGCTGCACCTCTTCACCTGAATTCAAGAGCGACAAATACTTAGGACCTAAATTTAGTTTTCAAGGCTTGACCACCACTTAGAAATCGTACTCTTGGAAATAGAGTAGCCATCTGTAAATCCTCCCCCCCCCCCCAACACGAGCTTGTTGATGAGGTACTTTAGTGCAGAATTATCAATGTATAGCTTGAAATTGTTACACTGGAGGTAGTGTCTAAACTTTTGAAGGGCATACACCATCATTAATCCTTCCCTTTCATTCATAGTATACTTATGTTCAGTTGTCGACAAATTTCTACTGGAAAAAGAGATAGGATGATCGCTATCCCCTTCCTCGAGTTCTGCCAATATCGCACCTAGTGTGATGGATGATGCATATATATGCACATGGAATTCCTTTCTCTAGTCTAGAAATATTAGGATGGACACAAACACCAGATTATCTTTCAAGGTGTCTAGGGCTTGTTGATCCTCCTCATTCCATTGGAAAATTTTCCCTTTCTTTAGTAACTTTTCCATAGGTGTTGTGATCTTGGCATATCCCAATATGAATTTTCGCTAATACCCTGTATGCCCCAAGGTAGATCATAGTTGTAAAATTGACGTGGGTGGTATGAGGTCCACTATAATATCAATATTAACCAGATCCACCAGCAACCCGTGTTTGCAAAAAACGTGTCCCAACAGAATACCAAAGGGTGCATATGAATTTATTAATATTCAAAGAAATTAGTAACTATATAGCCATGTCCAACATCAAGTGTAGCACCTAAATATGTTTCTTCAATAGATTGAACATTGTCGATCCATCCAAGTAGACCTCTAAGAACTTATGAATGAACTCTTTGAATTCCACAACCATTATCCATGAGAAAATGGTTGGTGCATTCTTCAATATGAACGACATCATAGTATATTAGAAAAATCCCCATTCTATCACAAAGGTGGCATTATGGATATCTTCACCTAATTATAGCCTGAAAATCCGTTGGTGAAGGAGTAAGCTTCCTTCCCACCCACATTCTCCAATATCTCATTTGCGAATAGGGTATGGAAGGCATCATGCGCACAGACATCATTTAGATTTGGAAGGTCCACATAGATCCTTATTTCCCTTGTCATTTTTTTATGAACCACCATCAAGCTTATCCATTTTGAATCCTCCACAGGTTCGATAATTCCTTCTTGAAATTTTTTTTCTAATTCTCACTTGACCTTCTCCTTATAAATTAGGTTCAGCCAATAAGGTGATTGCTTCACATACTTCCCATTAGGTTTAAAATGGTTCCTTATCTCTCCAAATTCCTTGACCATCCCCTTCATATATTGAAAGGTGTCGGGGAACATATATTAGTATTCATGCAGCAATTTTTTGACATTCTCGACTATATCATTGTCCATGTAGTTCCTAATTGCAGCCATCTTGGGACTCTCCTCTATCCCAATATTCATTTTTCAGGTTCTAATTTGTTATGTGTAGTCAATAAATGGAAACGATAGTACATATACTATATGTTCCCCTTCAATTTCTATAAATTTAGCATTTTTTGGATCATCCTCATATTCTCCCTATTCTACCACATTATAACACTATAGAAACTCTTGCACCCGCTGCAAATGTTTATGCACATGACACATTGGTTCAACCTCTATCATTGTTGCTTCATTCGTAGCGAAAATATTTTGTTGCAACATTTTCAATTATTTGTCAAGTGATGATTTACGCTATGTGATTCATTTCACTGGTTTCAATCCCACTTCTTCACCCCTATGAGCATCACCTGATGCAATGAGTGCTAAGTGGACTATTCAAAAATCATGAGAAATAGTCAATTGCGACTACCTCTCATGGAAATGGTCATAGATGAATGACTAAATTAACGCAGTTGAATCCCAAAAATGATATCTAATATTTGTCAAGTGTTGGTTCCTTTGCTTCAAAGCTAAAAGTGGCTCAGAAACTCTACACCATATCGTTCCAATCCTACATTCCTTTGTGCACTTCTAACTCAACATACTAATTGGTAGGAATGGTGCCCAACATGTGTATGAATCAATGTACCCACTCCTATTGCAACACACGCCCATTTTTCAAAGTTGGAACACACTACTTCAAGTACATTCGTGGGCATTCCATGCCAAAGTACTTTTCCCCATGGACCCCAAAATTTGTCCCAAATCTAATCCCTATCAGTTTTTCACACTATTTCCATCCCCCAACATGGTCCTTATGTGTATCCCACCATCTGGATGGGTTTGAGCACAACACAATATATAATTTGGAATCCTCTAACACTCTAGTATTTGGTCTTGAAACTCATGTACAAAAATATCTACCTCTAATAGTCCGTCGAAGCAGGGTGGACTGTGCACCTGAATTCCTATCTAGCACATATTTCTAGTGATGTGTGTGCACCTTTTCATACATACCTCATGTGATCTATTATGTCATCTCTCCAACACTTCCTTTGAATTAGAGGCACAAGACCCAATGTTATGCAAACTCAACACTCCATCAGTTGTGGGATTTACATAGTTCTCCTATCTAGTTGTCACATTGTAGATATTTTTCATCTCCTCCCAACTCAACTCATATTTAAATAGCTCAGCATACTGGTCTCCTTCACATGGATCCAATGGTGCTATCACTCAGACATTTCCACCTTCAAGGATCGTTTGTATTTTCTTTATATTAATGATTACCTAATTTTCAAACGCTTAATTGATCCCCAATTAATAAGGGCATGGATTAGTGTCATCCAAGATCTTTATGAATTCAAAATAGGCAGTGCTCAACACCCCATTGAAACTCCCATAGCCTTCCAATAGAAAAAATGCGATGTTGATTTTTCCAACCTCATCTGAATGGGGGACCAAGTCAACTTTGGTTTCCCCATCATCTCCTAAGTAATTTTTGGTAAAATATTTACATCTGAAACTGGGTCTAATATAATATTATCCATCTCATACTCCCCAATATGTGGGATAAATTTAAATTATTTACTAGTTCTCTTCCTTTAAGCCACCTGGTTCACTGCACATGGTGAATCTTGTGCAGTGGTTGCTTCGGATCCATTGGCACAATGCTCCACCAACTTCTTAAATCTTTCCAGATCTTGGGTGTCCTTTACTAACTCTAAGAAAATTTGAAGTTGATTCTGAACTAGATATACCACTGTCACCATCTCCCTACCTATAGTACCATCATATAAAGCTAGTATGGTTGCTTTTTGCATTTCCTATGGCTTGTCCCATTCTATTGCAACCAACTCCATTCGTGCCTCTTTATAAATGGTATTTTATTCAACAAGGTTGAACTTCAGAGGAAGTTTGGGTGCTCTTCTAACCCACTATGACTTCAATTTCCCAGACTTCACAGTATCTGCTACCATCCTGACACCTCCCTGAGTCACTGCGCCAACCCACTATGGGTTCTGTGAGGTTCAAAAACTATCATCTACACATTTGGTCCCTCCTTCTCCTGCCATTTAGAAATAAACTAAGAACAATTTTCTATCAAATGATCTAATACCTTGTAATAAGTACATTTGCAGCAGGGATTAGTGCAGTGCCATGCCACATGCCTTTGTTTTCCACAATTTTAGCAAACTATTTTACCCTGACCTCGGCCAAATCCTCCTCTTACATAAGCTGGTCCTCTGAGTCCTCTAGTCGTCATTCCTTGTCTTCACCATGGATAATTATACTATCCATCCTGGTTATACCTTGAATGGTTGAAACCAATTGGTTTTCCTTCAGTCCATTCGGGTCCTTGCACTCGAAATGAGTCAAAAGTGTGCTCATGCATTGACTCCAATGCATCTCAGTGGTGGATATCATGTCCCACTCTTTGCAAAAACACATAATAGAGTGTGTTTCATTTGTAGCTTCATATTTCTACATAATTGTATAGCTCTGAGGAGTATGGCCCCATACTTGACAGATTTCACACCACATTCCTCTACCCTGTGCAAGTGGATTCATTGTGTCAGTTGCCATATAATATGTCAGTAATTTACATTCATTGTTATGGTGACCCTTTGTCCAAGATATGGCACACCATACCTCTTCCCACTTATCTTTAACCTTAGTCAAATCATGAATTTGCAAGGTAAGTGCAATCAGTTGTGACTACACTTGCGCCATGTCATTGCTTTCTCCCCCTCATGCTGGAGAAGCCTCCATATTTAACATAATAATTAAGGCATATGAATGTGTACCTATTTTTTGTTGTGTCAATGGTATCTTGATGTTCATTTTCAGTCTGAAAATAAACCATTATTTATGTTGTGCGTCTGGCATCTCAAACTTCAACCTGTCCTTCAAAATCTTAAATTGTTGATCAAAGTACCATACTAACTCGGTTGGGCCTTGCTTGATTTCCTTCAATTCTGTAATGCATCGGGACTCTAATTCTGAATTCTAAAATTCCCTTATTAAATCATTTTTAATATCATTTAGATTCATATTCTTTCTATTTGGATTCATGCTTTTGAACTTCATGTACCATGTCAATGCATGATCCCTAAAAGTAGCTTTTATATGCGCAATTTTTTTTGCCTCAACCTATACTTGCTTGGTGGTCCAGATGGCCTCAAACAAAAATAAATGATGTCTTGGATCTTCATTCCTAGTGCCATGAAACATTGGCATCCGTAAGTCCACACCTTCCGTTTCTCTTTTCTTAGTACTTCCAGATGAAGTACTTTCACTTACACCTGTTGGACTACTAGAAAATTGTGCACTCAATTGTGCACCAACCTAAACTTTAGAAACCTATGTTGATCCTCCTACAATTTGATCAATCCAAAAAATAATAGTATTTCCACCTCCTTAACTATAATTACCTTATACACTAGTCGTATCAATGTGTTGAGTGTGTGCCTCTTGGTTTGTAGAAGTGTGCAGGGTCATGGGTTTGACACCAAATACAATATGATTCTAATTTTTAGGATCCAAATACTCTATGTTGAATGGACACAGCTACTCTCCTTGCTCCTATCCTACGCACATACTACCAAATTGTATTCCTTTGTAACTCTGGTCACTTCCACTACTCCTCATCCTTTTTTATCCTCTCCTGGCCCCTCTCTCTGGGCTTCTCCTCTAGGCAGGCATCGATGTTGACTGGCCTCCTAAGCTTGCATCACCCTGTAGAAACCTCCTTCCACTCCTCAAAGTGCCACCATAAAAACTCTCTCTCTCCATATTGCATCTTCACGTTCATTTGCAAATTCTTGTACCCACTATTAGCTTCCACTGTAGTCTCTACCTTTTTATCCTTTCCCTCTTCTCAGACCATTTCTTGGCTCTCCCCCACTTCCCTTAGCACATGAATGGTCTAGATACTCATGTTGTTTGATTCCAAAGGCAAAAAATTGTGGTCATATAGTAGCATATTGATAGCTAATATATCAAACTTATGAATCTGCCTCCCGACCGCTTCAAAATTTTTTATCTCTGCCATAGTATACGATATTGTCAATTCCACTGCAAACTCAACAATATACCCCTCCAACACACTTTCAAACCAAAAATATACAATGTGTGAGTTTTTATTACTTACTTGTATCTGGAGTACCTCTTTTGGCGTCCACTTCCTCAGTACATCATGACAAAACATCGGGTTGTTTTCCTTCATCTGTTACACCCACTTTGTTAAGAGGTCCAAGAATTATCCAAAGAAAAATTCATGGAAATCAGTGTAAACGTGCTTTTGCAACCATTTATTCGTGATTTGTCTCTTATTATCTATATATTTCATGTAAAATTCATGTTTCTTTCTCTTAAACCACCGAGACATATCCTCCTTAGTGGGGTTTCATGGCTTCCACATTCCTACAATACAATCCCATTACACAACCATACCAGTCTCAGCAACAGAACAATTCGTTGGCGTTCAAGATTCCAACAAACGCAATATTTTTTGTGCAATGGCTAATAAATACCCACTCAACATCGACCCTTTCAAAAACACCCACAAGGTGGCTGAAGTCTCACCCGAGATGCTAACGGGCGACTATCGGAACCATGTTTCTATAATCTGATAGGATTTTCAATAGCTTAAGACATTAGACTCCCATTAGACAGACACTTAACCATCCTCCTATCATTACGCACTACACAAGACCTCTGAACCCTTGTGTCTACTAGTTAGCACGTAGGTCACAAATGATAGTGTGTGGAGGGATAAAGTGACTTACGCCTTTTAGCATTTGAGACAACACTAACAACTCCAGACATTGTTCTTTACAGGTACATGATAAAATATGAATACATTACTAGACTTTCAAATAGCATAACCATTCAAGATATTCACACATACTTAAAGTTCTAGCAAAATATTGGACACAATCTAAACCAACACACCATACACAACGAGATACATTTAGACATTAACCAAACTAGTAGGGGCAACCCAATCATCAATTCTATTATTTCATCATATATAAGAAAAGGTTTCAAGCACTACAATGTAACAATTATATAATCAGGATCACCAACCATTAATCTCTACACAACGTACAAAAGGGAAATGCTCATATTTTACAAAACCATCTACCATCCAATATATATGATTGACTTTACATCAAGGGCTACATAACAGCTATAGCCTCAGACATTCATGCTTAAGACTACAGACAAACACAAATGGACATAATGAAGGAAATATATGCAGAGTAACAAACTCTTCCTTTAGAAGTCATCATCCTATCATATAATTCACTAATCAACCTTCTAACCCTAGATATTTATCAAACATCTTCTTTTATCTATCCCTAGTAGCTCCTCGAACCTTCTTAGCTTTCTCCTCCATCTCTCCAATTTTTCTTTGGTCCATTAAGATATTTTTTAGGGATGCCTTACCTAGCTAGCCCATGTGTGCTTAACTTCCTTTCGAAAATATCTCCCACCCATTTTCTCCACCCCACCAACCTTCCCTTGCCTGCAAAATATCTTGAACCTCCCCTTCCATGGCATCCCTCTCTTGCTTCACCATTTCTACAAAATCCTAACTACCTATCTTTATTCACATGTTTCCCCTCTCTCTAGACACTGACATATCTTTCTTGTGTGCTGCCTCCTGCATCACACCTCTTCCTCTTGTTACAACTCCCTCTATTGTGCATCGTCTCCTCCTTATGCCCTCATTTATCCTATTGTACAGTATTTCTATTGACAAAATTTAAATAAATAAAAAATGGGCTCCAACATATGGTCCTTTCAAGATACTAGGAAACGAAATAGATAATACTTACAAACTCAGTCTACCCCCATACATGTGCAATTACTTAGTGGTAAATGTGGAAAATTGAAAACTATATGAGCCTTCAAAGTCCTACCTTCCATAGAATATTTGGCATCAAATGCTTAGACAGAGTTTATAGAAGATATATTTTTGCAGAAGAGGTCTAGAAAAATAAGACATGAGTACCACAAATTTTGGCACATTAGGTTGAAATGATAACTTCCACGAAGGCTAAATGGTACTCCAAGGAGAAGGTAGAGGAAAATTTTCCTCGCCTCATTTAGTAAAATATTTTTGGGAAAAAAATCCTCCAAAAATGGAGAGGTGTGATCTTTTATTGGATCATTATATTGATTTTCATGCATATCAATTATTTTAGAGTGGAAAATTTGGAGGAATATTTTTAGAGGATCATTTTTACTAATGGGGCCCACTTTGAGAATCAGGGTTTGAAACCTTCTAGGGGGAATTTTAGGTATTAGAAAATAATTTGGGGTCCAAAAAATCTTTCTTACATAAGACCCCATGGATTTTTATACATCTAGAAACCTTTCCATTTGTGCAATAAATATGTCAAATGAAGTCTTTATTCAAAATTTATGTCACCCTGAAGTTGAACTTCCTATTGTTTCCACCATGACTCGAGAGGATGCCATGTCAACCCCGTTACTCATGGAAATGGGGCTAGACAAATGGATATTATGAAAAATTCTCTAGAAGGGTCAAATTTGCAGCTCTAGTTGAGAGTTGAATGGGGCAAATTTAAATACTTGTTGGCTATCAGGTTGAGTTATAAACGAGAGAGAGCATAATAGGGAGATTTTTTATTTTGTAGTAGCCCATGGGACACAGGTCTCAGGTAGTTCCACAAAGAGTGGCTTCTCCTTTGTATCTGCATCATTTCCATTCTATACGAAAGAGAGTAGAGTAGTCGTACCCTCTATCTGGGTTTTCTCCCAAAAGGGTTTCTTAGAGAATATCTTGGTGTTCATTGTGATTTGTGTATGCTTCTATTTAACTTTTCTCTATTCTCCACAAATAATCTTTTTCATGCATAAATAGAAAACAAATTAGTAACAAATCATAAATCTAAAAGGAATTAACCCTTCAGAGTATAGATCTTGGTTTATTTTCACAAATACGTGGTGAGGAACTACCTAGTGGAATATACATTAGAAAATATGGAATCTAAAAGGACTTAACCCTTCATAGTATAGATCTCGATTTATTTTCACAAATATGTGGTGATGAACTATCCAATGGAATATCTCTGGAAGTTTATAAATCATATGTTAGAAATTTGTGTTGGTTCTCTTTGATGATATGCCTATCTATATAAAATCATGGGAATACCACATTAACACATGTGGATAAAGTTCTGCATATTCTTGAGAACAATCAATTGTATGTAATAAGATTGAAATGTACTTTCGAAAAACAAGAAGTAAATTATTTGGTTCATATTGTTTTAAATAAACAAGTTAATAAGAACCCTCAAAAGATCCAAGATATCACAAAATGGTCTATTGCTAAGAACATCAATAATATTATGCAATTTTTGGATATTACAAGATATTATCATAAATAAATTGAGAATTATCCATGCATTGCAAGGCCACTCACATCTCTCTTGAAGAAAAATTCATTTGTATGAAATGACAAGACTAACTTAGCATTATATCTCTTAAAGGATCCCATGTATTCTACACCAGTATTGGCATCACCTAATTTTGGTAAAACATTTATAGTAAAATGTGATTCATCAAGGAAGATATTGGAGTAGTATTAACACAAGAAGGGAGACCATTGTCTTTTGAAAGTAAACAATTCAAGGGAAAGGAATTAATGAAATTTACATATGATAGGGGACACAGGTGCACAAGATGGGGGGTTATTTTCTCTCGAAGGAAAATCCACCTAGAAGTTAGAGTTCGTGAAAAATAATCCATCAAAAACTTATACACTTCTACAAGGCATTATTTTGTCTTTCTCTCTTCATCCTAGACATCTTACCATCAAATTTTATTCACTTACGATTCTTAAACACTTACAGCTAGGAACCCAGGCCAAGGATATAAGAATGGAAGAAATTCTCATTGGAATTTGATCTTCGGTTGATAATGTGGATTTCCGAATTGAATGGTTATGGTTTCAAAGAATAAGTAACCAATTGGCCTATTCTCACGCAAATCTAGTGATACAATTAAGAAAAAAGGGGAATTTTATATTTAATGAGAAACATGTCACACAACCTACCCCATAGGATTATTATGTCTCTGAGTCTCACCTTAGTAGGAATCATTGAGGGCATGATGGAGAAATAAAATGTGCACAGAGGAAGTGGTTCATCCCATGAGTATACACTCTTCTTCATCATGGTTTATGTTTGTGCCACCTTGGGAAATAATTGTTGTAGTCTCAAAACAAACAACAGGGATGGGATTAATTATCATGGACTCATGTAATGTTGAAATTACATGTTTATGTCTCCCTTGTATGCATATTGAGTATACAGGACAACGAGGATATGGGACCAAGTGATTTTATCTCAAGTTGGGAAATGGAACCAATTATTGTTTATATAATAGGCTTTAGTTGATAGAAGTTATGGATTTCAACAAATTATGGGCTACACACAATACTATCCATAAACATGGGCAATATTTTAGTGCCTTACACTAAGAGTTGGAAGGAATATTAAAGTTTCGCTATGTAGTTGAACACCCAACATGTTTTGGTAGGAGATTTAGTTATCATTTCAGCTGCATTTGAAGTGCAATGTTGATGTGTTGGAAGTTGTGGATTTCAAAATTCTTAATTTTGGTCTAGATAACTATTATATAGAGAATAACCAATAATTGGTTTCATTTCCCACCTTGAGATAGAATCACTTTCTCCCTTCTCTTCCTTGTCCTGTATACTCAAGATGTGTACAAGGAGACAACAACATGAGATTTCAACATTACATGAGTCCTTAATAATTAATCCCACCAGTGTTGGGTTTTTTGAGACTACAACGATTATTTCCCAGGGTGGCACAAACATAAACCATGATGGAGAAGAGTGTATACTTGTGGGATGAACCACTTCCTCCATGCACATTTGATTTCCCCATCATGCCCTTGAAGATTCCTACTAAGGTGAGACTTGGAGACATAATGATCCTATGTGGAGGTTTTGTGACGTGTTTCTCATTAAATATAAATGCCCATTTTTTCTTAATTGAATATCTATATTGGCCTGAGAATAGGATAATTAGTTATTTCTTCTTTGAAACTGGAACCATTCAATTTGTAAATCCACATTATAAACCAAAGATCGAATTCTAATAAGAATTACTTTCATTCTTATATCCTTGGCTTCAGTTCCTAGTTGTAATTGTTTAAGAGTGGTAAGTGAATAACCTTTGATGGTAAGATTTCTAGGATGAAGAAAGAAAGAAAAAAATAATTCCTTTTAGAAGTGCATAAGATTTGGATAGATTATTTGTCATGAACTCCAACTTCTAGGTGGATTTTCCTTCAAATTTTCCTTCGAGAGAAAATAACCCCGCCCCCAACCCCCCCCCCCTCTCCCACCCTATGAACCTTCCTCCCCTATCATATGTAAATTTCATTAATTCCTTTCCCTTGAATTATTTACTTTCAAAAACTAATGGTCTCCCTTATTGTGTTAAGACTACTCCAATATCTTCCTTGATGCATCATATTTGACTATGAGTGTTTTCCCAAAATTAGGTGATGCCAATACGAGTGTAGAATACATGACATCCTTTAAGATATATAACGTTAAGTTAGTCTTTTCATTCCTTACAAATGAATTTTTCTTCAAGAAAGATGTGAGTGGCCTTGCAATGCATGCATAATTATCGACCGATTTATGAAAATATCTTGTAATATCCAAAAATCATCTAAGATTATTGATGTTCTTAGGAATATGCCATTTTGTGTGCAATTTTGATGTGTTGGAAGCTGTGGAATTCAAAATTCTTAATTGTGTTATGGACAAATATTTATGAATTCTCTTTGATCCCATGGATCTCATGGATGGTGCTCCTCTTTTTCCTTCTTTGAATTAACAACCACCTGTGGAGAACATGGATGCCTCTTAGCCTCCATCAACTGCTTTGTCTCCAACACTTAAGTAACGAGTTTTTATAAGATGCAAGGTTTTGACACATTTTGTAATAGGATGTATTTTATCAATAATATTTTCTTTGTTGATTCTTGGTTTCAATATGCAATTTTGGGGAAGTCTACAAACTTTATAAGCATGAATATTCTAAAATATCTAGCCTTAGAATCAATCTAGCTTTCATTGAAATTATATATATGTAATTTTTGCTTTGATGTGTCATCCCTATTAACCTCATATATTGATGTAGCTACAAGTCTTTATAAATAAATAAATTTCCTATATTTTTCAAAAAAAAATCTACATATGAAAAAAAAATGGAAGAATTTTACATGCAATAAAAAAAATGGTGTTAGTATCTCATTTTGGGGCACTTTAAAGTCAAGATAGAGCATGATAGCCTAAATTAATTTTTAGAGAAAATATTCTCATCAAAAGAGCAACAAAAATGGGTGTAAAAAATGTCAAGGTTTGATTTTAAAATAATCTTAAAAAGGGGAAGGACAATAGTGGTAGCAGATGCTCTTTCTATTCAATAAGCCTCATGTTTATATTCTATTACATATTATATTCTTATGTGGTGAGAAGAATCTTGCCATGAATGTAAAAAAGACAATAGTACTAAACAGAAAATACAATGTATAAAGGAAGGGATGAGCTTTATGGAGCATTGGGAGTGGAAGGGAAATATATTTTGGTACAAGCATAGAATATTGTTATGACCTCAATCAAAGTTGAAGTACCCAATATTAAGGGAGTCTCATGACTCTCTTATGGTAAGACATTCAAGATTCCTTAAAACATATCAAAGGATCAAAAAATATTATTTTTTGTTTTGGAAGGAATAAAGAAAAAATATTCAAACATTTGTTAGAGAATGTCAAGTTTTCCAAAGAAATAAAGGAGAGATCTAGTAAAATGTCTAGTTATATTTCAACCATTACACATACATAATCAAATATGAGAAGATATATTACTAGACTTCACTATAGGTTTACAAAAATATGAAGGTAGGGATAAAAAAAAAATTAGTCTTGATAGACTCACAAAATATATACCTTTTGTGGAATTCAAATTACATATATATTAAGCCAAGTGGCATATGTTTTCATGAAGGAAAGTCATAAAATTCATGGATTTCCTAAAGTAGTAGTAAGTGACAGAGATCCAAGATTCACAGGAATTTTTTGGAAAGAATTATGGAAGAGGAGTGGAACAACACTAGCTATAATTTCAACATACCATTCACAAAGAGATGATCAAACAAAAATAGTTCACAAATTTTGTGAGGGTTATCTATGATGTTATTTTTTATAAAAAGTAATCTCGATGGATGAAATGGATTTCTCTATAAAAAGGGTTGTATAATACCACTTATGACATATCTACTTTTTATGGATATCCAACTTTTAGTATCTCATATTTTTTGCAAGATGAGCCCAAAGTACATGAAATATAGTCACATATGGAGAAGACTAAAGAAAATTTTACCATTCTTGAGGAAAACCTTAGAATGGAAATAGGATGAAGCAATGGCTATATCATTACATCGAAGTGAAAGACAAATTGATAAAGGTGATTAGGTATTTTTGAGACCAGAACTTTTTATGCAATCTACACTCAAACAAAGGAAGAATTGGAAATTAGATCCAAAATATATGGAAATTACAAGATTATTCATAAGATTGGACAAGTGGCATATGAGTTAGATTTTCCTTCTTCTTGCATGCATAAGTTTTTACATCTATCTTGCCTAAAAATGGTTTTGGGACAAACTATATCAATGCAAATAGAACTTCCAAAATTATATGAAGAAGGGAAGTTGATTGTTGAACCAGAAAAAGTTATAAATCAATATTATTTATCTCTTTGAAATATAACTATTATGGAGTACCTAATTAAGTGGAAGAACACATATCTAGAAGAAGTGATGTGAAAATGAGTAGTTCATGAAGAAACACCCCCAATTACAAGCTTAAGGGAATTTTTTTTTTTAAAGATGGGGTCTACGTTAAGGCCCATAGGGCCGCTATGTTAATGCTCCAAAAATCATTCATTATTAATTTATTATTTATCTGTAGGTTTTTCTTATGGTAGGTTACATCATTAATTCTATCTGCTATTTATAATAAAGGAGATTTAGTTATATAGGCATCTTGTCTTTGTGCATTAAATTCATTGTAAAAGAGGCTTCCCCCTCGAAGTGGATTGCAACTAATTATTAGGTTTGGATTTGATCATTACATTATTTTTTGTATATCTCAATTCTTTTAGAGTGGAAAAATTACAAGAATAAGCTTGTAGGTTCATTTTTATCAATGGGTACCAGTTTGGAGAATTAGGGTCTAATACCTTTTGGAGCCATTTTGAGGCATTAAGCAATGTTTTTTTTTTGGGTCAAAACTTCCATTATGTAATATAGGACCATGGGACATTGATCTACACTCAGACACCTTTCCAATGATGCAAAAATCACATCAATTATAGTTTGTATGTAAAAATTATTCCTCTCACAAGTTAACCTACCATGTTGACCACCATGATACAAGTGGATGGCATCATTCCATGTTACTCGTGCAAATGGGGCTAACCACACACGGAATTTAAGAAGACTCTTGTGGGTTAAAACCTGTAATTTTATTTGAGGGTTGAGGGACTTAATCCTTACCCCTAGTTGGTTGTTGAGCTATGTTAGATATGGGGCCACTAGGAGTAGGAGTTCCATTATATGCTATTATATTTTAATCCATAGGCAACTATGAATAGGAAGTTAGAGATTCAAACAAAATGGATTAAGGTTGTATAAGAGCCTCATAGGCCGCAGATTTTAGGTCACTTCATAGAGAGTACATATTCCTTTGTACTTTATATTTTTCGACTCTAAATAAAAAGAGAGTAGAGCGATCTCACCTTATACTTGAGTTTTCTACCGAAAGGGTTTCTGGTTTATACTCTCACATTTCAGCTAATTAATTTAAGCATAAAAACAGTAACTAAAGAAAATGAGATATAACATAATTGACATTCACAATAAAGGTTTCAGTAATTTTATCAAATCTATTGTGATAAACTATTCCAATAGAATATCAATAACGGTTTATGGATCATTATCATTGTCAAGGCATAAGTTTCTTATTATTACTAATCTTGTACCAATTGTGGAGCTCGTTCATAACAATTTGCCTCTACATAACTACCCGGAAAGACAATTCACTTAGAAAAAACTTATCGTTAAATAACCTATAATTAATTGGAATTATAAATGTCCATTGTCATTATCACCTATAATGGTTAGTTATAATGAACTTCCACTAAAACCTCCATCATCCATTGTGGAAATTATTAATTAATTTTCTCTACTTATAGCAATAAAAACTTTTATTAAAACATCCACTCAATATGCCACAATCTTGAAACAATCCCATTAATAAAAACATAAGAAACACTCCATTCTAATGCAAGCTACTCGCAACATAAATCAACTCAATAAACGTTCCTTGCAAAAGAATCAAAACGATTTACATTAATATTTATGCTATATGACCAATGATTAATCTCATTTAGTTGTGCGATATTAATGTTATTGGTATGTAATTTGGAATGATTAATCTCATTTAGTTGTGCCGCATTAATGCCATTGGTATATAATTTGGATATTAATGAACATCATGGCATAAAAATGAGATCGCTCTCATAGTTTAATTATTGCACCAAAATATTCAGTTGAACTAAGTGTCATGTAAATTAGAGTAATTTGAGACTGGTTTTTATATCATATAATAAATATATGGAAGATTAGAAGTGCGTTCATCATGACATCAAATATATATTATATTTCAAAATTGAAGAAAATATATTTTCTATTATTTGACATGGACCAATAATATAAGTTAAGTTAATTTGTTGGTGTTATTATTTTAATTTATTGGATTATTTAGAGTTTATAGACGAGTTACACCATTTATATTCATGATATTTTTTCGTTCTAAGATTTAAGATGGTTATACTAAATTAAATATGTCAAATATTATTTTATATATAAATAAATCACTCAACATATTTATCAACTGAAAGTTGTAGTTTAGTATAATTATATGTGATGTATGCATGAATGTCACACAATTTACATGAAAGATTACGACTATTTATTGGGATGAGGCTTGATATATTATATATGTATTTTTTTTATAATTGTTTTAATTCATTAATTAATGTTTGGAGGTGAACATTTATTCACTTCACTTATTTTTGATAGGGATTATAAGAGTCAATATATTATATACATTTTTTCTTGACAATTATGGAGATTTTGCTATTGATCACTATCACTAGCCAAAAAAAATAGTTTGCATTTTGAAAGAAATACAAGTTAACGCTATCTATGACTATGCCTAATTGAAGGCTTTGCACTTCACCCTTGAATGGCCATGTATCCGCTATATCCTTCATTGCAATTGAATCCACTAGGATTCACATAATTGCAAGTTCACTTCACCCTTGAATGGCCATGTATCTGCTATATCCTTCATGGCAATTGAATCCACTAGGATTCACATAATTGCAAGTTCACTTAGGTGGTTTGAGGCATATACTCAATACAAAACTTTTTAGAAATTGTTTTACCTCTTCACAACTACCAAAAAAAACATTTCACTCATAAATATGTTATATTTGAACCAATAATTTGTTGGCAATATAAATGTACATTATCACTGTTATCCAAAATACTAATGATAACAAACCTCCACTAAACCTCCACTAAAACCTTTACCATCTATGGTAAAAATAATTTTATCTATTGTATCTATTTATAATATTAAAAAAAATTATACACGATTCTTAAACAATTTTCTAAGGAAAAAACACAGTATTAAAAAGTTACTAAAATCTAATTACTAACCCCACAAATCAACATGGAAATTTATAAATGGAAATTTTTTATAAAGCAAGTTACTAACCCCACAAATCAACACGGAAAACTTTGCTTGCAAACAAATAACAACTACCCACATCAGTATTTATGCTATATAACCAATAACTCATATTGATTTATGCTATATAACCAATAATTAATCTGAGTTAGTTATGCACATCATAATTAAAGAATGTTATCGGTATAAAATATGGATATGATTTAACATCATGAAACGCACTAGTCGTAAATTTCAACATTGGGGACCCCGTTTTCTACATCATATGATAATCCAGGCAGACCAGGAGTGCATTCATCATAATTTCAAATATATATTTTAAGAAAGAGATATATTGAAAGAGCGTTGTGAAAGTTAAGTGCACCATTATAAATTTGGTCGGTGCAACTAGATTCGAAAAAAATGTTATTATATAAATGTTTTTTTTAATTATTACATAATAAAATATAGATTATAAAAAATTATAATAAAGTTAAAATAATAATTTTAAATATTATTGATTGAGTGTGTAAAATTAAATTTATTTATTTTTAGAATTAGATTGAATAATAATATTTAAAAATATTATTTATTATAATTAACTTAATTTTTATATATAAATAAAATTGAATTTTTTTTTTTTATGTTATATAAATTTAATATTTAATAATAATATTTTAAAGATACATATATAAAGTTATATTATAATTAAATTATAATTTTCCCTATTTGGAGGTGACATTGTGAAGCCAAGGAATGTCATCATACCTCATTCATTAACTACTAGTTGCCATCACCATGAGATTTATAAAGTGGCTTTTATATAAGATATTGAAAGCTCAATGCTTGAACATGTTATCTAGACTGTGGCACATACACATATTGGAGAAGGTGTTGTCCTAACGCTTCATGGAAAAAAAGGAAATGGTGATAAATGTGGCGAGTATCATGATGAAATAGACATGTTAAAGTCATAAACATGTGTGGAAGATTGTCTTGCTTCCTCAACTCTTCACCTTGATAATGCAAGATAACAATGAACATTACACAAGATTTAAGAGGGAAAACAAGGTAACTTTCCTTGCTAGGTTTTCACTCTCTTGTTTTTTTATTTGTGTCTATGTTTTAAGTGTCAATCTAGGAATTAGATCTATGTTTGATATCTCCTCGGCATCATGGCTCCTCACTTGACTCACAAGGGAAAGGCTCGCATGTGCTAATCTAGAGAGGAAGCAATAGCAATGGTAGTGGCTTACGCATATCTTTGGTTCACGTTAACTAGTCTAGGAAAACAGGTAAATGTTGTGGAAGAAAAGGTTAAAATTTATTGGTCTCTACTTGAAAAAGAGGAAATCAAGGCAAGGACTAATGGATTTCAAATGAATTTGGTTTCAATTTTTATATGGAAAACTAAGTTCCATTGAAAAGTGGAGCTCTACTAACACACAAAGTTTATTGTGGCCCATGCACTCTCTTCACAAGGCAAGGTTGGAAAGAACCTCCATGACTAAGTAGAATTGACTAAGAAACAGAGTAGATTCCTTCTCACATTAGTCTCCTAACTAGTGAAAATAACATGTGGGGACAATTCAAGTTGAAGCTTCTTCTAAAATGATATAAAAATATTAAAAATTTGTTTATTTTATTTGTGATCCATTTAAAAATATTTTTTATTATTAATATATTTTTAAAGTATATATCAATTCTATTTATTTATATATATATATATATTTATATCAATTGTGATCAATTTAAAAATATTTTTTATTATTAGTATATTATTAATATAATATATCAATTTTATTTATAGAAGAAATAAATCTTTCTATTTAATAATCGATTAATTAATTTTAATATTATTATTATTATAAATCTTTTGATTTAATAATCGATTAATTAATTTTAATAATATCATTATTAAAAAAAAATACATTCGCATCAAACCATCCTTTTAAAATTAAAAAACATTAACCCCGCCTCCATTACTTTTTAAGCGACCCTTCAAAAATTGAATGAATAAATTTGGAGAAGAAAACAATTCTTTAAAATAATTAATTAGTGGAGACTATACATTTGAATTGGAAATATATTTTGTTTTATTGTTTGCCCTTGCTGTTGCCATCCATTAGAATGGGATGTTATAAAATTGGGTATAAAACCAAAAATAATTATTTGCTAGGAAGATGTCAAACTTTATAACTGACCAAAGAATGAATTGAAATTCTTTGGTTTGCCCCACGTTATTGGAAAAATGAATAAAAAATGAGGTAGTGCCTCAAATTCAACGATTTGATTTTTAGCGATGACAATATCAACATTCATTTTCAAGAGTTGCAAGAGAACACGTAACGTGCAAGGCGAGCCAGGGTTGGCGTCCGTGACATGAGTCGCCCAATTTCTTCTTCAACGCCGTATTCGTTATATAATTAAAAGAAAGAGACAATAATTTGTTATATAATTAAAAGAAAGAGACAACAATTTGTCAAATTCTACGAGGAACTGCCAAACTCACCTACTCCCATCCATTTTCCCGGATTTTCAAATCACCCTTCCAACATCACATTTGATGTTTTCATACCAAACCTAATATTATAGGGTATGTGATAGATAATTTGACGGTGCAGAAAACCTAATATTATAGGGAATGAATTTATTGATTGAAATTAATCTATTGAGAAGCAATTAATTTGGAGTAGAAAATTTATTAATGTAAGTATTGAACTAGTAACGCATATTTTTGAGTGAAATAAACTAAAAAAAACTTAATAAGAAAGATAGATAGTAGATAGTGGAGCAATAATAAAATTGACATCCTTAAAAACTAATCTATTAAATAAGGATATTTTTTAGATTTTTTTAAAGGAATTTTATTGGAATATGATATTTAGGTAATTGTTGGTGATATTATAATTTTTATTGCTTAAATTGCATTTTTGAATTTATAGATAATTATTTTTTTGAGAAAATTAATTATATTTGGATGGTGTAATCTTAATAATTGATGGGTTGTGTAGCTTTAATCACTAATATTTATAATTCTAGTCATTTTTCTAAATTTTTAGTCAAATTTTGAACAATATTGGTAGGAAAAATATGCATGGAAAAAAATAATAAATAAAAAGAAGTTTAAACTATAGATAAATGCTTCTTGGATTAATCACATCATTAGGATTTGGTCGACGTTTCGCACCATCTAATATGGTTCATCCTCGAGACAAGGTGAAAAAGCTAATCGATCTTCATGAATAAATAGTATGGATGCATCATTGCTCAAAGATAGCTATTAAAAACTAACCGTTATTGAATTAGTTAATTAGTTATTAAGAAATAATATTAAAAAAATTTAGTATGGATGCATCATTACTCAAATATAGATGTTATTGAATTAGTTTATTAGTTATTAATAAAACAATATTTAAAATTTTAATTGTTAAGAAATATTTATTAAATGGGTTAATGAATAATAATACTAAATAATTTATTTATAAATATTTTAATTAAAGTGATTTATAATAAAAGGAAAATTTATTATTATTATAATCCATAAAGGTTAAGAAGGGGTTATTGGGAGAATATATATTTTAACCATATAAACAAAGGAAAAAGAATAAAGATAAGACTAAGAACAAAGAATTATAAATAATAAGGAATTATGTTTAAGAAAATTAATAATAATCAAAGATAGGGATTATTATTAAAGAAAGGATGAAAAAGAAAAATAGAAGTGAAAATAACCAAGAAATAAACTCAAAGACCTAAAGCAACAAGAACTCCAACAAGAGGGGAGGAATCACATAGAGAGAGTGAGAGTCCCACTCTTACTCAATTTCCAACCATCATCTCTGTTGAGATTGTACCTTCAATGCATTTTTTATTATGTATAATTTCCTTTTAAATGTGTGATATTGATTTCGAATCTCTAAATATAACACAATTTCTCTCTACAGTCATTATGTGTAGGACTAGTTTCCTAAGCCCCTAGCAAAATTATTCATTACATTGATTTAAACGTAATAAAAAATAGCAATTTGAAATCTAAAATTATTCATAACCTCAACTAAATTTAAAATAACAAAGTATACATCTTCAACATACTACTGGGCATGGAAACAATAAAATAACCATCCAAACATAAATGGTAAACACTAGAAGAAGTTGGAAATAATATAGCACATGCATGAAATAAAAATATGACTTCTTACACTAAATTAGAGACCATACTAAAAAAGAAATAGTATCCATTAATGATTTAAATTTATTCATTGTGTGACCTAACTATTAAAAAGTTTTACATTGTACACGTGGTTGACAATGTTTTATGTTTCAATTCACAATCAAGTTAAACAATCGAAAGTGTTGAAATATGGATTCACTTAAACCAAATATTTATTTTACAAACTGGAAATATGACATTTATAAAGTGTGATTGTTGAGAATATTGTCCACGTTACACCAATTATTTGAAATGTGAGTGTATGGGATTAAGGAAGTTGTTCAGCAGCAAATAAAACAATGTATTGTAATTGGAAATATAAGTACACACTAAATTGTAATTGGAAATACAAGTATATAATGAAATATAATTGGAAATATAAGTATATATAGAAATATTTGGTTTCATATTGATTTGAGGTGAAAGAGTAATATCTAAGAATAATAAAAGTTAGATTATTGTTAAACTTGACATGATGAAATTATTGAAATTGTGGTGACATAGTTGAAAGATAGTGTGGGATTTAGGAGTAATATTATCTTTAGCTTCCAGGAGAGTGAGGAACATAGTGTAGCTCCCCAATCCATGATATTTATGTATAGATTTCTCATGTAAAAGATGCGAGAATCTTGGGTTGTTAACTCTCCAATGAAGATGTCCATGACCACTCAGCTTGTCTTTCCATTGCTCTTTTTGATGAATGCACAATGAATCATTACATTCACTTGAGAAATAATAAAAGGAGTAGCTTACACTCTTAAAAACTACAATAAGACCCATGTGGTTAATGTGTGAAGATGTACACTAGATAAAATCAACAATGCATTGATTTTATTGTTTGTAGAATGGAGACTAACATCAATTTTAGT
Organism: Pinus albicaulis; assembly: GCA_034641835.2. Lineage (NCBI taxonomy): Eukaryota > Viridiplantae > Streptophyta > Pinopsida > Pinales > Pinaceae > Pinus > Pinus albicaulis. The sequence continues at coordinate 554,816,843 of CM076582.1, read as the reverse complement.
ATATGTAGCACAAAATATGTTGTTTGTTGCATTATTTTTTATATATTATATTGATTTCAATGTTTGCAAAATAGATCAAATAGATTTAGTGCATTGGTTTGGACACAGTTTCATGCATTGCTTCATTTAATTGCATAGATATCATTGTTCACTAAGTACATAATTTCCAACTAAGATGTTTGTTGCATTGATTTACTGCATTGATTCTCAGTGTTTGTACAATGGATAAAATCAAGTTTAGTGTTTTGTGCAATCATAATGATTGGCGTTGCAGAAAGCAACTATTAATGTTGGAAAATAAGAGAGGTAGAGTATGACCTTTATTTCAATACCTCGAGTTAAGGATTTGAATACTCTTCTCCTTTCTTATATGATAGACACAAAAACATGGGAAAGCTAGCAAGTGTGGTTACAAGAAAAACTAAAGAATATTGAGAATACCATTCTAGAATTGATCTATCATTAATTACATGCATCTTATTATTCACCACTTTCAACGTCAAAAATTGTTATTTTGTTACTATTTATCATGTTCGTCATGTAATTTTTGAAGTGACCAAGTTTGTATCGTACTTTCTAGGTTATAATCATCTCGTAAATTTCAAAAGCTCATTTTCATCTAAAAAATATAAATATACATAATAATGATCATCTAAAATCTTGCAATGGTTGTCCACCAGCTAAACCAAAATAGATCCACCTTAACATTGGAACTATAAAGTGTCTAGAGGGATCAAATCCCGCCAGATGCAAAAATTTCTTCAAATTTTGCTTTAAAGAAAAAAAAAATGAATCTTGGGAGATTTGATCCATCTCCAAGCTTGATAGGTTTAGAGTTAAGATGGATTGTCAAAACTAAATTTAAAAAAATTATTCTTTCAATTGAATGCTTTATTATATTATATGTGATAATTAATTTTAATTTTAATTGATAAAAATAAATAAAATTGTTCAAAATGAAATCTAAGGTCGTTATGAACAAGATGATTCATAATTTTATGGGTAAGAGGTTAAATTGCAACTAGGAATAGCATATGATTTCATATATGGGTGAGAGACATTTGGTAGGAGAGGAAGCCCACCCCCTTACAAGACCACTAGCAAGTTCATATGACATGATTTTCCTTGAATAATGTTGATGAGCCACCTTACATTCAAAAATAGTAGTGAATGATGGTTCTCCTTACTATTATTTTACAATTAACTTATAATATGTTCACTAGCAAGTCATTTTCAAATGGCATAATTTTCCTTGAATGATGTTGATCATCTACCTTACATTCACTAATAGTAGTGAATGATAAACAAATAATGATCATTCTCACTATCTAATTACAATTGAGTTATGATATGTTTTATCAATTGTCTAATTACAATTAAATTATGATATGTTTTTGTCAAATAACAATTGATATATAATTGTTTAAGAATTGTTTAAGAATTTACCTTTCTTAAGAGTAAAGAAATAGATTAATGACAGCAAACTTAAAATTATCTAATAAAAATGGAAGTCTATTACTTTATAAACTACCAATAAATCATTATCAGCATAATATTAATATATTAATTTGTTTATATAATTTTACTTTTCGAAAAAGATGTTTGAGCTACCCATTCAAAATATTCATTGACACATTAAAAAAAATCCCATTTTTAAAGAGAACTTGAAATTCTCGTGCAAGCCAGCAGCGAAGAGAGTCTACTGTGGTTGGTTGACTTTGCTTCCCCATAAAGCTGTAAATTCTCATTTTGTATATTGCTATGGGAAATATTGGAAGCAGTCCAAAAAAAATTTGTATAATATTAAAGCAAGCTGACAGTCAATCAATCCACAGATAGTATCAGTTAAGCTAATAACCTCTAACCAGAGAGGGATTTCATTATACAAGGGCAACCATAGCGGTATATTCTACATATATCCCACTTTCTAACTGAAATACATAAAAAGAATTACAAAAGAATTACTTATAACCTAGCCTCAAGTGGAACTAATCTCCCAATTGATGATACTGCTGCTGCTACCCCTGAAAGCAACTATATATATATATTATGTGGTCTTCCTTCAAAAAGGATGATACAGAGCTCAGCCACTCTTCAGTCATAAGGAAGGAATTAACGCTGCCATTCTACACAGAACTATCTTCATGTGACTGTTTAAAGCCATGGCCACCACCATTACCATAACCATTGTTGACAGCCCCTGAAGAAGTTTTGGACCTGCGTTGGAAGAAGATAATCCAGGTTGCCACTTCCAGGACTAGAGCAATTCCACCCAAAGAAGCAATAACAGCAATGTAGGCATGCTTCCACTTGTCTCCAGGTTTCAAGATGTCAAAGCCCTTGAAAATGTTTATTATACTCAAAATGATAACAGAGTACCCAATAGCATAGTGGTACACATTCCAAAATTTCCTCAACTTATGGTCCTTCTTTGGCCTCAAGAGCAGTGCGAATATCTGCCAAGTTAATAGGGACTCAGATAAGCATTTTCATGGAGGGACACACTGATAACACTAAGTTTTGCAATACTACTGATGTTAATCATAAAAAACAATGGAAACATTCATTACCTGCAAAGTTCCAAAGCAGAACAATGTAATCCCAATATTCCTGTGGGAATGGTACACTATCCCTGCAGAGTCGCTGCCCAGTTTAAGACCAGTGGCCCAACCAGATACCCCAAGAATATAACCTGCGGATTGGCAGAAGGCATGCAGGTAAAACCATGCAGGGTCTGCAGATTCAAACATTCTCAAGTATCTAGCAAGCATCGCTCCAATAGGCATCAATATGCCCCAACCAACAACATTAATGATCCCGTGCCTCTGGATTGATTCAAACAAATATCATATCAGGCACATATTCAACCTTAATAAGAGATAAATAAGAATAACAATGACAAAATTTAAGTTCTTCAAGAAAGTGAATCCCAACAAAGAAAACTCTGATAATCAAATGTAAAATATGCAGAAATTCTTATCATTGCAGAGGTGTTTTTGGCGACATATTGCAAAAAAATGCCTTAACAATTTACCCATTCACCATCCAAAGGCCAGTGGACTGTGAACATGTTATTTGTTGGTAGTGAAATAGAAAGTACTTTATGCAAAAGATCGCTTCATAATGGCTCCTGATAGCTTTCAGGGATATGTTTAGCTTTCTATAGAGAACAAGTTGAATTGCAGAATTAAAAGTAGGTCTGTAATGGACTGAACTTTTCCACAACTCATGCCCCTTATCAGGGTTTCTAGTTTCTAAGAATGTTTGTTGGGACTTGTTTAAGCAGCGACAATTTTGTCTAGATGATGATTTTCTGGTTGGAATCCAGAGGTTTTGAAATGGTAGAAATAGATTCAGCACCTTCAAGAAACACTCTCAAGAATCCTTAGAGCACCAGAAAAAAACCAAGGTTAAATAGTATCCTGTTTAGACTAAGCTTATTTGTTGAGCCTGAGTTTAGAAATATTCATTCCTGGCCAACTCTCTCTTCCTGCATATGGTTGGTTAGAATGTTCGAATTAAGCGTGTGGCATGGCATGTACCATCCTAACAATTAGCCCCAAAACCAGGCTTCCCACAGAGGACAACTCACAGTAGACAATGAAGCAGAGCATTCCTATATTTAATAAGAATAGCATTGAAATCAGAGAGTAAATAAAGAGTCGGTGGCCCAAATGTTACTGTAGTGGTTTATACAACTTACATCTTTCAAAGTCTTCTGAGGAACGACAGCACCACCAGAGGAGGTTCCAGTTTTGAGATCTATGGTAGCGGCACTGCCCGTATTGGCAGCACTCAAGGCATGGGCCTGGGGAACCAAGCCTTTAACTGCACTGCCCACTTGCCACACATGATTGACAGTGGTTTTATTTGAAGGAAGCGTGAGTGTTGCAAATATTGTGATATGACCACTGCTCTCGATGATGACACTCTTGTCGCTCACTGCGATGCTAATACTAGAGGGCGAAGGAGGATTTGTATCCTTGAGATTGTAAGTGTCAACTATTGATGATCCATTGGAATGCTTGAAGGCAATCAGAGCCTGTGTGCCAACCATTTGTGCGGCCGTTGGGTTTATACCCCAAGCTACCCACCCAGCAGAGGCCGCAGGAGTGGCTCTGAAGCCAATTGCGATTGACCCATTCGCAGGAAAATAAGTCCATGCCAGAGTAGCACTTAATGTAGGCAAATTATTGCAGCTAATAAATGTTTTGGTCCCGCTCTGTAACGATGTACTGCAAGTCTGTGCCGATGCTTGGCAAGCCAATATCACCACCAAAGCAAAACCCAGCAGTGCGGAATAAGCACCCATGTTTGCAAACTCGATCAAATTCTCAGAAGCAGCAAGGTCAAACGCATAAATCTGATTTGGGGATTAGAAAAAAAGAAGCAAAGAGGCTTTAAATGATTAATAAACCCCAAATGAAAAGCCAGGCTCTGAAACTCAACCTGGTGGCCAAATGGGTTTGATTCCAGAGGATTCAAGCCTGAGATTATGAGACAAAGGCGAGCTGGTCTTGTAGGGCAAGAAGAGGCGTGGGTCGCAATAAATAAAGAAAGACTTGGAGCCAATTATATGGAAATGTGTAAGGATTGAATTGGCGTATGCAGGTAGGAGAGATTGGGTCGACCGACGACTGATAAAGAAAGGAAAGGGAAAGGAAAGAGCAGCCAAAGAACGCGTTCGCAGACAACACCGCTCACCCACCCAACTCATTCGATCGTTGATCCATTCAGCGATGGAAGCTCCCATTATTGACCAATTCCAACCTCCAATGAAAAAGAAAAAGGAAGGGGGCGTAAGCATAGGCGTAAGGCTACTCACACCTTCTTCTACTCTTCTGTATGTATCTACGGTATTAGTTAAGGAGTGGGTAATGGCTGCTTGACTGATTAGACAATTTACCAACTCTGTGTTACCAGTTACCAGTCTTTGCTTTCCCACCACTTGACCTTTTCTCCTCTTTCCATGTGGATGCTTCTGGCTGGTTTAAAAAAATTTCCCCAGTGGAAGTTTCCATTGTTTTGTTTCTTCCTCCTTGTGTCATCTCATGCTTTCTTGCTGCTTGCTTCTTGGTGTGAAAGAATTCATGTATACGTTTACCTCCACAGTTCCACCAACCCTACCAAACCAAACCAGGTCGTTGCTCTCTATTATTTGCCACCTCTGCACAAACAAGGTTTCTCCTGTTATCGGTAGTACTCCATTGGGTATGATGCCAAATCGAGAATCTTTTAATGTTAATAGCCATTCATATAAATGTAATGTTTCTGGATGTACAGACTTCTTTGAATGTAAGACACTGTCAGTGCGAGTGGTTGGGAACAGGGGTGTTGTTATATAAATAAAAATTAGTTTCAACAGATAAATTTTAAGTTTGGATATATCAAGTTTGGAAAGAAACGGTCTAATGGGCTGCAGAGAATTAATATTTTTGCAGGAAATAATATATATTATTTAATATTTTTGCAGTGAAATATGATATATTTTAAGTTTGTAATGAATTGTTAATCCAAAAAAATAAAAAAATATTTTTTTAGTTGAAGAGAGTGAGTCCAAAATATGATTCACATGTGTATGTATATGTTTTAATATATTTTCAGTTTGTAATGAATTGTGAATCCAAAAAAATGAAAATTATTTTTTAGTTGAAGACAGTGAGTCCAAAATATGATTCACAATTTTATGTGTAAGTATATGTTTTAATATATTTTGAGTGTGTAATGAATTGTGAATAAAAAGGAGAAAAATTAATATTTTAGTTGAAGAGGGCTGAGTTCAAAATATGATTCAGAGTTTTATGTGTAAGTATATGTTTTAACCGACACAATATATTGAGAGGAAGAAGAGAATATAAAAGATATAAATATAAAGAAAAAAAAGAAATGTAGAATTAAATTAAGGAAAGGGTTAAAAACACTAACAAATTTAAAGAACTAAAAACCTAAAAAATATTAATACATCAATATTATAAAATTAATAAAATAATTAATAATAAATTATAAATATTAATGATGTCATATTATTATTTTTATAATCTATTAATAATTCATTATTAATATTAGCTTTATATCTACTAAATGGATTATTAATATAAGTCTTATATCTAATAAATGAATGATTAATATTAATCTTATTCTTTATAATATAATCTTATACTAAGAATGAATTATTAATGTTAATATTAGTCACATATCTAATAATAAACTATTAATGTTAATAGTATGATAATATTAATATTATACTTATTAATATTGATAATGTGATAATAGAGATGAATTAATATGTTTATGCCAAGAATGAATGAACATAAAAGAAAGGAGGGGAAGGAATAATCAAAGTGAAAGAAAGGAGGGGGTGTGAAGGAATGACAAGGACAATACTCTAGGGGTGAGAAATCAATCAAGAGAAACATATACTCAAGGAAAAAAGAAACAAGGGGTAGATGACCTAAATGATAAGAGGGAATCAATTACTATTTACCTCGAGTTTACCATCTTGATTGAGAATTTTTGGATGTATTACTATCCCCAAAGCCTCTCTAAATTTTCTTCTAAAATAGTGGTAGTCTTTAGACATGATCTCCATGTTTTCAAGACTGATATGGTGTTTAGTGTGCAGGGAGGGTTTAACAAGAGTAGAAATGTAGGCGCATTGATTTTTTATGTCTAATCCATGTTCTTTTGTTCTCATTTTGAAGGATCTCCCAATTTCACCGATGTAGCACATACCACAAGAGCAACCAATTTTGTACACTCTCTTGAGTTGATGTTCGTCAATATTGTCTTTTACGGATTTCAATTTTTGTTTAATAGTCTCTAATGGTTTGAACACATAACCAATGTTTTTTTGGTTAATAAATTTATCTATTTTATCAATTACACCATGGACGTATCGAAGGTGTGCTTTCTCAATAAAAGGTTGTGAGTTTATTGAGTTCTGAGGAGGTGTCTTCCTTATTTTTTCTCGCTTGATGGCTTTAAAGATATATTTGTTTTTGTAGCCAATTTCCCTTAAGACCTTCGTAAGGTGGTTCAATTCTTGTTCAATGTGTTCAGTATCAAACATCCTTACAACTCTTAAGGCCAAGATGTTCAAGATCCCAATTTTCTAAACAAGATAGTGGTGAGAGTGTGCATGGAGATAGTTGTTAGTATGTGTCTTTTTTCTGAATACCTGATGTCCTAAATTCCCATCATCATGTCTTGTGATTAATACATTAAGGAAGGGAATACTTTAGTGTCTTCAAGATCCATTGTGAACTTGATGTCATATGATATTCCATTAAAGTGTTGAAGGAATCTATTGAGTTTCTCTGTCTCATGGTGTCATTTAACATTAGTGTCATCATCGTACCTTTTCCACCTAAATATTTTGGTTGTAAAATTGGGTAAAATAATTTTCAATGAGATATTATTAATATTATATCAATTTTCTCAAAAATTGTTGTATTTTGGTGATGCTAAATTATATAAAATATTAGCCCACGGGACATAGAATAGACGTGACAGGATGTACTATTCAAGCACTTACTGTTGTGAAGGCCACTGGTTCGAAACTCTTGGGAAAAAATCCAACCATGTTAACGAATAGTGTGGTCTAGTTTGGGTGTGGTCCTCGGGAGATTTTGACGACATAGATGCCCCCTGAGTCGCAAATGCTCAAGCCAAAGATTAAGCATGCAATTATCAAAGGACTCACACAACTTAACAAACTATATGTGTGTGTGTGTGTGTGTGTTGATAGGCATGTTTATTTTGGAATAAGGGTTATAGAATTTTAATTTGATTATCAATAATTATTAGGTGGGTGGTAGGGATTTAATCTCCATGGAATATTCTAGAATATTCATAGTAGTACACACAAATCAAAGGTTGAGATTTATCTCCAAAGTAGTTATGCAACTTTTTTTTCTTTTTAATTAAATTGATTAATTTAAAATACTTTTATATGAACAAGTGTCACATAAAATTAGATATGGTTTTTTTTGGCATGTGGTATTGGTAAGCCATGGGTTGGCCCATTTGGTTGTACCAAAGCCTAATTATAGATTAAGAATTTCCATGGTAAATTAGGAGTATGTGTTTTGATTATTAATATCTACAAAGTAAGAATTTCCATAATAAATTTGGGGTAAGTGTTTTGATTATTGATATCTATGGACATTTACCTTCCATTTAATTTATCTAATTATATTAGTTTTAAAAGATATTTAATATATATGTGATCAAGTAAATCAATCTTAACCTTTTATTTATTATATATATATATATATTATTTTTTGTTTTTAATAAAATACTTTAAATATTAATAATGGAAAATTTTTAATCAAAACAAAGTTGAGGGAAAAAAATTCCTTAATAAATATTAAGTCCATCCAAAAAATGAAGAACTATAATACATCTAACATTATATGCTTTTATTATTAAAGTGGAGGTGAGATGTTTTGTACATGTATTTATAAATATATTTCATTTTTAAATAAATCATTTTGGTGAAAGTTTTTTTTTTTAACACAAAAATGAGTAATTTGATGGGGATACATCCTCGAAATTCAAAATTGACCAAAATTAAGAGAGATGACTAACACATTACATAAAAGGACCCAAAAACAAACTAACGATAGACTCGATTACATCAAATTTTCAAAATTGCAAAAAGACAAAAACCCACATATAGAGATGGTCCTGAAATATAATCATTTTTAGTTGTTGACCTATTGAGATCTTTGTCTCGCTTGTCTGAATCATCTTGGTGTTGTTCAGGACTTGTGGGTACATCTTTGCTAAGATTGAGGTCCATTATAATGTTCTAGAGCTTGCCTAATTCATCTCTCAAGCGAGAGATCTAGTGTTGGAGAGTCAATAACTTGTCAATGAGATCCACCTAAGTGTGATCATTTCGAAAATTTTGACTCACAAATCATAATCTACCCTATGAAGAGCTTCATGAGCAGACAAACAGTGAGAGCACGGGCTTGTTGCTAAGGAGGACTCTGTAGAAATTATATAGAAGCTCTATACCAATGGATTCAATATGATCATGTAATTTTCTAAAACAAGATATTGAATCCTTCTACTATATTTGCGGAATATAAAACACGATCGCTCAATCACATGCAAGTAAGAGAAAGAAAATCATCAATCACACAACACAAGATGTTCTTGGAGAAAGCACCTACTCAAAACCCCTCTATCATATATTGTACATAGTCAAAGAATCATGAAACAATACAATGCTTTCTCACACCAAGAAAATCCTGCACTCTACTGATCATCTCATCCTGATCCCGCACAAAACTGAGTAGCAATTATTAGGAAAAATTGACCAACACTTAGCCAATTCTCAGCCCCTGCTTAGCCCAGCCTTGCTCATGCAATCCCTAGTCAATTAATCGCTATTAAATAGGATAAGCAACCTTCCTTGACTGTAAAATCCATCATGAGCCTTCCCCTGACTTTATAATTGCGCTTGGGAAATTCGCTAATAATACAACTGATATTTAACTTCCCTTTAACCTTTGTTTCAACTGGGTCTTCATCAGAATTGACATGCATGTAGCTAATAATAACGAATCATCAGTTATCTAATTGATCACTACTTTTGAATTAAATCTAATTTAATTCACTTGACCTCTCACTAGCTCATCACTCAGTTAGAATTAGTTAAACTAATTGTAACTCAATTAATTTGAGTTAACTGATTACACATGCACCCCACTAGTGAATTAACTGCAACTAAACCCAAAAAATAATAGAATCACTCTACATGCCTCACATTTGACCCTCAACTTGAAATTCTTGAGCTAACTTAGTCTTTCTGACTTAGTTAACTGATACAAGTTGTTATGAGATGAAATTACAATTTATTTTCCAATTTATTTAAGGGATAAATAAATTAGATGCTCACATTTAGCACCAATGTGTAACTGAATTCCCCACTCATGTGTGACTGGAATCGCACAGTATGTGGTCAATTTTTGTCCTTTCTGGTTTCCAATTTGACTCTTTCTTGTTGCAAATTTCAACACTCCCTCTCAACAAGAAAGGAATTAATCTATCCTGATCTGATACCTTTGAAATATTCTTGCATGCAACACTTCTCTAGTGTTGTTTGCACATGCAACTCCTGAAACTGAATAGCCTCCAAACAATTGAATCGGTATGGTGCATTTATCATCAGAATCTTCTGACTGCTACTAGTTACTGCACCTGTCTACTGGACTCACCGCTGACATTAATATCTACATTCAGCCTCTACAATAATCGCTTTCCAAGTCTGATGTGTGCTCTAGTATTTGACATCTATCACTCTATTTTTTTTCTGCCTGACATCTTATTGCATCAAACAAATTGATCCTTCTTGCTATTGTTGTACTATGGAATCCTTGTAGCTAGTTTGATCCATGAGACACGCCATCTCAATGTCCTTTTCTAGCATTTTTAGGATATTTTTATAGATATTTTTTGCCTTGGGCTTTGCAAAGCCTCAAGGACAAAATTAGATATTTTTGATGGGCCAATGAGATTGCTAGTTGCACTAAGAGGTTCTCCTTCATCTTGGTCTATATATTCCAAGAGATTTCATTGTAAACAAGGCTGAACTTGATTATATAGAGCAATATATGGTTATACAAGCTTGGAAGAAATACTTGTCTCATGCATTGGATAGTTTCTTAAATGTTTTGGATGATGAAAGAGGACTGCTGTTGGATTCCTTGACTTGGTAAAATGGTATAGTGTCCCTTTCTGTTATGTTTCCTTAGTTTTCATACAAATTTCATGTGCTTTGCTTGTTGTAAGATAGTAGAGAATAGATTTGAGACATGCCCATGGAGGCACCTCAGATTTCCTGTTTCATTATAGCTTCTATGTTTTCTTCCTTCTTAGTCATATCAAAGAATTATTAACTACTCTTTGATCACTGAAGAACTTGATTGCTTGTTTCATTTATGGTTTTTATGCATGTTAAGTATAATTCATGGTACGCCTTGCTTACTCATGGCTAGTCAAAAGCTCCACCTCTAAAACCTTTCTTTGAATGTTTGATTGTCCTAGTTGAACCAAAGAGGTCTTGTATCGATCTTGCCCTTTGCCTAAAACTCTGCAATCTTAGTTCAAAGTGCCCAATAGCCCAAAATACTATGTCTAGGAGTTCCCTCTTCGTAGTTTGAGTTATTTGTTTGTCTTAATTGTTTTTCCCCAAAGTCTGATAGCGATTTTCCTAAAGTTAGAGAGTCATATATCTCTATGTATCGCTTGAATGTTTATTTCTATGAATCTATCAGTTTGAATTTACATTTATCATGATTAATGGTTAGCCCTACCATATAAATGTTTGTTATTGAACTATTTATGTTTGAAAGCCTTTGTCCTTCACAAACTTAGTGTCCATCCCACTTCATTTTACCTTAAGATCCATTTTACCTTGATCAAATCGGCCCTTCAACAAACCTTGTATCACCATCTGAGGCTTTCTCGACCTTTTCGACCCCATAGCCTAGTTGATCTAACAATATTTTTATCTATTTAGTCTTTGATCAGTTCCTCCCTCAAAAACCTAAAAACAAAACCAAAAACCTACTTCATAACTAGCCTAAAATAAAAAACACAAGAAGCAAACAACTATACATACCTTACACAAATAGAGAGAGCCCTCTCTGAGTCCAGAAAAGCTAGGTCCTTGGGCTCCAAAGTTGGTTTGATGTTACCCTGTCACTTGGCTTGCCAATTAGTCAAATCACGGGACCCTAACACGCCCATGGAATTTACCCATGGTATTGTAAATGACATCGACCCATGGTATTCATCCACCCATTGTATTTATTCGCGCATGGTATTGTAAGTGACATCTATCCATGATATTCATCCACCCATGGTATGTATCCACACATGGTATTCATCCACACATGGAATTTACCCATGGTATTGTAAGTGGTATCTACCTATGGTATTGACCCATGGTTTTGACCCATGGTATCCACCTATGGTATCTACACATGGTATTGTAACTCAAAAAAAGGCTGTAAATAACAAGCCTCAGTTTGTAAAAGGACAGATTGTCCACCACAATGAAGCTTCTACAATTATTCTCTGTTTTAATAAAAAATGTTTCTTTGTGGTTTTATTTTCTTTATGTTCTCTCTTTTTTTCTGGCATTGTAATTTTGCAGATCTGGTCAGATCCATTTCAAATTTTTAGATCTTGGGGGCCTCCCCCCAAAATCCGAATAAAAAATAGATGCGATGAATCCGGAAAATAATTCTACACACAATTATTTATAGCCTATGTTGAGATATGACTAACTCATTGATCTATCCTGATGATGAAGTGACATTGGTTGGTTCGAAACATCAATTCAAACAAAAATAGATGCGATGAATCTGGAAAATAATTCTACACACAATTATTTATAACTTATGCTGAGATCTGACTAACTCATTAATCTATCATGATGATGAACCACTGTGGTTGGTTCGAAATGTCGATTCAAACAAAAATATATGTGATGAATCCATAAAATAATTCTACACATAATTGTTTTTAGCTTATGTTGATATCTGACTAACTCAATGATCTATCCTGATGATGAACCACAATGGTTGGTTCGAAACGCCAATTCAAACAAAAATATATGTGATGAATCCATAAAATAATTCTACACACAATTTGTTTATAACTTATGCTGAGATCTGACTAATTCATTGATCTATCCTGATGATTAGCCATAGTGGTTGGCTCGAAACGTCGATTCAAACAAAAATAGATGCGATGAGCCAGGAAAATTATTCTGCACACAATTATTTATAGCTTATGCTGAGATTTGACTAAGTCATTGATCTATCCTGATGATGAATGACAATGGTTGGTTCAAAACATCGATTCAAACAAAAATAGATGCGATAAATCTGGAAAATAATTCTACACAATTATTTATAACTTATGCTGAGATATGACTAACTCATTGATCTATCCTGATGATAAACCACAATGGTTGGTTCGAAACGTCGATTCAAGAAAAAATAGATGCAATGAATCTGGAAAATAATTCTACACACAATTATTTATATCTTATGTTGAGATCTGACTAACTCATTGATCTATTCTGATGATGAACCATAGTGGTTGGTTCGAAACATTAATTCAAACGAAAATAAATGCGAAGAGTTCGTAAAATAATTCTACACACAATTATTTATAACTTAGGTTGAGATATGACTAACTCATTGATCTATTCTGATGATGAACCACATTGGTTAGTTCGAAACATCGATTCAAAAGAAAATAGATGCGATGAATCTGTAAAATAATTCTACACATAATTATTTATAATTATTCTCTTCTCTATCTCTTAAACTATATTTAAGTTACTAATTTAAAAGACATTATTGTGGCATTTGATACATTTATATGTAACATATATTTTAATACAACCAAACACTTATCACCATATTAAAAAAAATCCATAATTAAATCCAAAAAATTGGAAGTTTAAGTTACTACTTTAAAAGACATGATTGTGGATTTACATATATTTATATGTAACATATCAATTGATAGAACCAAATACTTATCATTATCTTAAAATGGTTCCATAATTAAATCTAATTTGTTTTCCAAAATAACATATCTTTTAAATACAACCAAACCAAATACGTGATCATTATCTTAAAATGATCTTATAATATAAAATAATTTTTTTTTTTGGTAAATAATAACGTTTTTTTTAAATTTCAGAGGAACCTTGCACTTTTTTTTGACACGGAACTACTAGTAAAATTTCAGGGATTTACGATATGTCCTCGTCTCCATAAATTGGGTCATAGCCAGGGATTTGAACTTTGGATCTCTCAATTTTCACAGATTTAAAATTATTTCGATCACAAATTGAATTACCACTGAGACTTTAAATAATGATGTTATCCAGAAAAACTTAAAAACTTCATAATGACCTAACCTTAAAAAAACCATCATAAGTATTAAACGTCACAATAAAATTAAAAACTAAAATTGATGTTAAGCAACAAAATTTATTACAAACTATAACACTTTAAATTTGTATCTTATTTTTTTCAAAGAACAACTTGGTAAAGATAATCTATGAACTGAAAAAGTACCAATGGATATATTAAAGTGATGTACAACTATATATTATAAATCAGCAACAAATAACCAACCTGCTATCGGGCCTTTAATGCACCTGATAGCACCCATTCACCATAATTAAGCATGCTATGGGGCATACGTTGATGTGACGCATTGAAGGGATAGTAAACATGATTCGTCATTTAATACACATTAAGAGCATGGACATACATTTTGAAGCACACATACATCGTGGTGGATTTGATGTGAACGAAAATGCATTCAATGTTACTTTTGCACCATGGCACCTGGAATTTCAAATTGAAAATTGGCGCACAAAATTTCTGCAACATGTTTTTGAATAGGGATGCAATGGATCTTTATTTCATTTTTGCCTTGGAATTGATTGATCAACTCGACCTCTCACACACCAGTGTCGACACCCTGAGCACCAAGCACTAGAAGCTCGTTCTTGTAGCATATGACAAGCTCCTCTCTAATGTATTGGCAGCTATCACGGTAGAGAGTTGCAACTACTGCCATATACAGGGCAAGATCATGGGCACTTTCGGGATATTCTCAAGGGATTTGAATCTGCCAATCCCTCCAAAAACCCTATCAAATGCAATGTCGTTCAGGCCAGGCGACCCTCTGGGAATCCCCAGGGTATTCTCAACAGTTGAGTTCCTCCCACCTGTAGGTTTGGCAGGTTATTTTCCACATGGCTTCCCTTTCTCTAAGCAGGAAGAATACCGAGGTTAATCCTCTAGAACATGATACCCAAAATGGTCATGCCACATGGATTCCCTTTTTTTAAGTAGGAAGTGTTAGGGCTCCTTGGATTCCCAATGTTGAGAAAGGAAACCAAAGAGGTAACCACATACCAATCTTTAGATTTAGTATCTAGCCCTACCAAATCAGAGAGGGCTCTCTCTATATCAAGCTCATAATCAATGGAAATGAATAGATAATAAGGATTTTAGGCTAGTTATAAGCTCAGTAGGGTTTTTTATTTGGGTTTAATTAGGGTTTGTTGGACAAAGAAGCACCAGGTTTGGAAACTAGGCAAGATATCCCAAAAAGATCAATTGCAAACATAGTATGAGGCAAGGTAGGTGATATCAGTGACACAATTGGTTTTTTATTGTAGTGTGGTGAAGAGGAAAGCATTTAAGAAGTTGAGTGAGCATAAAAAATTCACTTATTCAGAGGATGAAACACTTAGATGCTTTTCTTAAACATAAACATAGCATAAAAGAATGATTTTTTTTTCAAACTTTAAAAGATAAAGCATAAGAAGAAAGTAGATATTTTCTTAAACAATTTGATCATCAGATGCATAAGAAAAATATATAAAAACATTGTCACTAACCACATCACAAGAATCCCATAAAAATAGTTGCAACTGCCTATAAATTTCTTCTACAAATAGTCAAGTACAGTAGTGCCAAAACAATATGAACTTCAAATATCCAACCAACTCAATGACTTGATTCTGAGTACATATAGAAAATAAACAAGAGTCCACCTCTAGGGGTCAAATCCTAATCCATAGCAACTAATTAATGAACCTAATGACTCAGTGC
This sequence comes from Pinus albicaulis, assembly GCA_034641835.2. Lineage (NCBI taxonomy): Eukaryota > Viridiplantae > Streptophyta > Pinopsida > Pinales > Pinaceae > Pinus > Pinus albicaulis. The sequence continues at coordinate 554,801,172 of CM076582.1, read as the reverse complement.
CTAATCCTAGGGAAGTTAGAAAATATTTCCCCCTTTTTAGCTAACTAGTTGGGATTTTCTCTCAAATCATTAAACATAAGTTTATTTTACAAATATAACCATAAATAGGCCTATTAACCATAAAAAAATTCATGAGGCAACTATTACATCGAAAATTTTCACCTTTGACCTCCACATGTCAAGAAAAATCTTCAAACCCAGAAACACAACAAAATTTCTCAGAAACACAACAAAAAAATAGGGGTCAAAGACGAACGGATATCTCTTTAACCATAATACATGTTACAAAATTGGAAGAGGTTTTTTATATAAGGTTGTGATTGATAAAAACATGTCTCTATTTTTGGAAATTCGTTTACATTGGCTCGAAATCCGTGCCACAAAATAATGTCTAAAACAAGAAAAATAAAGTGTTTTATTTTTTGAAAACATAGGCCTCTAAGATGATTGAATATATACAAAACCATAAAGTATATACAAAACATGAGAGAGGTTTTTGTTTTTGGTTATGTTATGAACACAAAATCCTCCATTTTTCAAAAATATGTTCCCATTTGTTCATAATACAAACTTGAAGCTAGACACAAAAATGCAGCAAATCTTGCAGAAACACAACAAAAGCACATCAAAATTTTGGAGGGTGATTTGGAGGCCTTCCTGGATGATTTTTCTGCTAAAAATGGTATGGGTGGAAATATGGAGATGTCTACTACACCATGGAATCATCGAGAAATGGAAATCACTGCTCTAAACCTCTAAAAATTTACCTTGAATTCAAGTTGTCCCAGAAGTGCAGCGAGTGGTCTGAAATAGTGGCAGAAAGGTAAAAAATGGAAAATATTTTGTTATTTTATGAAAATATATGAACTTTACAGCTTCCTAAAGTACTTTTATATTATCCTAACATCATTATCCATCTCCACATGCTTTCCAATATTCATTTGAAGCCTCTGGTAAAAGGTGCAGCGAGCACTCACTACGTTTCTGTGCACTAGTTTTGCTTATGTGACAAAAAACTCAAAAATTATAAAAATTTCTCTCATTTTCCATCTTTCTGTCATGTCTCAAACAACTAAGGATGAATCAGATAAAAGATTCAAATTATCCCTTTTCTTGAGCTTTCTTAGGGTCTTCTTGATCCTTTTCTTCATGTTCTTAACCCTAATTTTGCAAATAACGTTTCTAGTGTAGTAGTGTCTTGCCATGTGCCTCTACATGGAAATGTCTCTATTTTCCTTCTTTAACAACTTCTCTAGGTGTTCATTTACTACCTCAAGCCAGTATTCCCTGTCTTCTTCAAGCTCAAGAGCTATGGTGTCATTTATGTCTTTGTGGGCTTGAGGAGGAGATGCCTCTTTCTTTTCAGATTTTTAATAATGACACTGAATGAAGGAAAAATCACCTTTGGTGACTCAATTTCTCATGAAACTGATTTAAAATTGACCTTGATGGCCATGACATGAGAGTGGAATTACACCTAGACAATGACTTAGGACCATTTTACAACCAAGAGAGATGTCAAATTTTATTTGAAAATATAACAATTTGACCATAAGACTCTAATAATAATGGAAAGAGTAAATTTGATCACTGTGACTATTGGACTAACAGGAGGGATATTGAGGTTACTCCTTTGGAACATGTTATTCCGAGTATTATATTTTGTAAATAGTTTCAGGGTTAAATTTTATTCCAAGTTGTATATTTTGTAAATAGTTTCATGTTAAAGTTTATTCCAAGTTGTATATTTTGTAAACAGTTTCATGGTTAAAGTTTGTTTATTGTTGACCCATTTGTGCAAGCTTTTATGGGGGAGTTATTGTACAAAAAAAAGACTACAATCTAGAGAAGTCCATCGTCTAATTGTTATATCTCCAAGAGTGAGAATTGATCATTTTCCTCGCTTACACAATCTCTCTTCTTTAATTTCTTCCTCCTCCAACACAATAATGAGCATTATGGCATTGCAGGAACTATAATGGTGTCCACTAAATAACAACTACTAACCTGGTTTGTTTTTACATGTATTAAGTGTGTGTTGCAGTTACGATTTCACTTCCTTCCTTTAACCGGGTAGCCACTTCCTTAAACCTGAGCAATCTATTCTTGTTGTTCGTCATAGAAAATGATGATTATCAGACAACATTCTTTGTAATGAACGATGAAACTATATTTTGTATGGTATACACACATATCTCGAGAATATGTATTTTGATTATAATTTGTTATGAACGAAATGCTGGTTTATTTGTTAATGTTTTAAGATTTAATGCCATTATTCACCTTACACCGTATTTTTTCATTATCTCGACCAACACATTTAACACCTTTCTTATTTTTAATAATAATCAAATCATAAATTCATTTACTTCATAGATATTCTAATTATATTAGTAAATAATATTATATCAATTTTACATAAAGATCTATAAATTTTTAATTTTTAAAAATATTTCAGATATAAATTTTAATTAAATTATTTAAATATATATTTTAATTTCACATATTTATATGTAAAATATTTCAATTTCAATTTTAGCAAAATATTTTTATATCAATTTCATATAATATAAAAAGGATGAATAACCAAAAAATAACTATTTTAATACTAACAACTACTCCTTAATATAAGAGGTGTATCTAAAAATATATTAATAAAAAAAACATGTAAATAAAAATAATTTAGATCATATATAAAATATGTCAATATATATAGTGAATAAAATATTTCAATATCAAATATGAATATAACCCCCTACATATATATTTTATATTTTATAGAGGTTATATTCATATTTGGTATTGAAATATTTTTTTCCAAAACATGTGAATAAAAATAATTTATATAAAGATTATATTCATATTTGATATTGAAATATTTTATTCCAAAACATGTGAATAAAAATAATTTGGATCATATTTAAAATATGTCAGTATATATCTTGAATAAAATATTTCAATATAAAATATGAATATAACCTCCCTCTCTCTCTCTCTCTCTCTCTCTCTATATATATATATATATATATATTATAGAGGTTATATTCATATTTGATATTGAACTATTTTATTCAAGATATATACTTACATATTTGATATATGATCCAAATTATTTTTATTCACGAGTTTTTTTTTATTAATATATTTTTACATACACTTGTTATATTAAGAATTAGTTGTTAGTATTAAAATAGTTTATTTCCATTATATATATATATATATATATATATATATATATATATATATATATATATATATATATATATATATATATATATATATCCAACTAATGCATAAGATACATATATTTGATATAAATATACATGTTGGATTTTTTTATATCCTACCCAATTTTCTCTTTGATTAGGGTAGATCTCTTTTTCTATTTGACCATGGTAGATCCATCTCAATCTTGGATCTATTAAGAACCTAGAAGGATCAAATCTCTTGATTTATACTCTAAATTAACTTTATACTTCAAGAGATTTGATCCTTCATGAGATTGATATAATGCCTTGAAAAATATTATTGTAATAGCTTCTTTCATATGAATATTTTTGTATTCCCTTGGAGCCTTCTAAAATATTAAGTGAGTATACCTATGGGTGGATGAGAGGGGGACTGATTTCTGTTTTATTGGCTTCCAACTTTGTAAACTCTTAAGTTCCTATTCCTATTGTATTGGCTTAGAGCCTTGTAAACTTTTGAGTGAATATATTCTTGGGTTGGGTTGAGAAGGAGGTTGATTTACTTCCTTAGAAATATGGTTGCAAGTGTGCAAGATAGCCATATTTCTAGTTATGGAATGAATTAATAGGGAAGTAAACACTTGCAATTCAAATTTGTTCAAAATATAAGCGAAATAATCATGTGTGAGGTAATACACATGAGTATAAGAAGGTATGTACATAATATATGAAAGTACCTATGAGTAACTTATGTAATGCATCGTACAAACACATGGAAATGGCTTGAATGCTAATGTGAGTATGGATCATGAGGTAATATTTTTTGCATTAAGGTCAAGCTATGGTGTGTTGACCATATATGAGGATATATTCCCAATGGAGATAATAACATTATTTAATAAATTTGGTACAATTAATCACTTGGAAACTAAGTGAGGATTATGTGTATATCATATCTCCTCATTGATGACAAAAGGATATTAGTAAGTGTGTCTATGTGAATTTTCCATTAGAGAAATGACAAGGATTTTAGGGATTCCTTGATCTTCAAAAGGAGAAATCCCATGATAAGACAATGAGACTTGTGATCCATAATATAATGGAAAGATGGTAAGGGCAGGTTAATGTTTTCCTCAGTATATGAAAGAGAGCCTAAGGTACTATTGTGAAATGGGTTCTTTCATGGGTGCAAGAGTTTCACATAAATAATGATAAAGAAACCAACTGAATGAGTGTTGATCATGAAAGGGATGAATTCCCTAATATTTTTTAGAGTAATGGTAAGGCTCTCGAAGGTGAACCAAAACTTTATAAGCCTTCAATTAGGTTGTAAGGACTAAGGTCTATCCATAATTTAATAAAATGAACAGAGTTATGTGATGATAAAATGAAATTAATGGAAAAATGAAGGTACATTAAATGGTTATCAAAATAAAAAGGTAATAGTATTTGTGTGACTTATAAATTAGATAGTAGCCCTCGAGGAGTAGCTCAATTGATGATCATCGTGAGAATGAAGTGTTATGTGCCAAGAGATTCAAGTTGACAATCCCTTGATTTACCCATGTCTAAGGAAGTGTCATACATAGGAAACTAGATGTTATAGTGGTAGAAGTCTGAATTGACCCTATGTCATGTGAGTATGAAACTAGCCCAGTTGTCGATTCCTCTAGCTACCACTATAAAAAAAACTATAAATGAAATATCTTGTATTCCTTGGAATATTAAGGGAAAATTTGGTTTTTGAGATTATTGAATACCTTAATAATAATAATAATTTAGTGGTGTTCATATGCTTAGTGTTATGTTTTGGAAGAGCTTGTGAAGTGTTATTGTTGAGTAAATGAAGAAGGAGAATTTTTAATACTTAAAGATCAAGTTGGTGTGAAAACTTAGACTACCGAATCCCCAAGTTGTGTAAAAAGGTTAACAAAGAGAAGTTTCCCTTGAAGTTATTTATATATTGGATGTTATTACTATCTTTAAAATGAAAAATGATGTATTGTGAAGTAGCTTGAGCCTGATAATGCTTGATTGATTGATGAAAGATACTAAAAATTAATGTATGAATAAAATGAATTTGCTATTTATTCATAAATGCTGTAGCATGTTTTAATTGACTTGGCTAACAATTGATATGTGAATGAAATTGTGAATCAAGAAAAGGTGAAAAGTGTTCTTAGGAAATTGATATTAAAATGATCCTTATTAGATATGACATTTGAGGTATCATAAGTGTCCACAATTATGAAAAATCTCTTTGGAAAATGGCAAGAGAATGTGTGGAAAATAACACTAGAGAAGGAGCCATATGGACTTCTTGAGAAATCACGAGCTAAAAAATAAATGTTAGTGGCAACATGCAGGTATGAAATTAACAAGGATATAATATTTGGTAAGTTGAATGTATTGGGTAAGGATTCGTTCATGTTGAGTTTGAATTTCTTTGAAATAAATTTCAATTGAATGTATATTGAATACCCTAGAGGGGTTTGGCTAAGGTAGAAAGATTTTAACGCACAAGGTTTGGTAAAAATATTAGAATTTTGTGTTGTCATGGTGGACAATAGTTAGATAAGTTAATCACAAACTTATAAGTTAAATAAAAATCATCACTAGAGATATTTTGAGGTCTAAAATGGGCCTCCTAAGGAATATTACCAAATTGTAGAAATTAATAGAAATTTGTTACTATTGATGAATTCAAACTCAAAACAAGATATTACAAATTTCTCTACAATTATGTGGAATGGAAATCACAATTTAGAAAGACATGCAATGACATGCAACCATCAAAACCACAAGAACACAATGATTTATAGGGGAACCCAACTGCGAGAAAACCCCTCCACTGCTTTGCATTAATTCAGATGAAATGAGAAACTATTACAATGACTTGATTCGAATATGAAGCACACCCTGGATTGTAAAATTGTTCTCATGTTGAATAAATATCTTTGTCCAACACTTAGCGTATGCAAACCCACAACTTCCTCCTATTTCCTTGCACATTTCTGGAGAAATTAGGATCCTAAAGAATAGGGGAAATCCCTATCTCCTTTCACAATTCCAAAGGAAATGATCACCTGCCTCAAGTGCACAACTTGTACACTCAACTAATATACAATTATTTTTTAAAAATTACATTTTCCCTCCACTCCAGCTAGGCAATTCGATTTCATGCATGTATGAGCTATTTTGGGTTGATTGATCAGTTAACTGAGAGATCACTTAGTTGAAAGTATTCATAACTACTCAACCGACCTTCAACCGGCTCCACTAATTACTAGAGCTCAGTTAATTGAGTTCAACTTAAAATAACCGAATTATATTGCTAAATTTTAGCAATCAACACATGCACAACTGAAATCCAAGCCTACAAACTCGAATTTGTTAATCTAACTAGGGTAAAAATCCATTTCACACAAGTTAAATTTTATCCAAGCCATCCCATAGATGTGGAAAATCGAATTACTCAATTTGTCTAAGACAAAAGTCAAATTGAGCCTCTCTTGCTACAATTTCTAACACTCCCTCTTAGCAACGTGCTTAGGTGATTCAATATTTCCATTAAATGATTATAAATTGTAAATAACATATAAGTGCTTATTATATATTGAATCATTTGATAGTGTATTCATAATGTCATTAATTCTTTGCTCTTGAATGGTTAATTATTTGTTATGACTTGTGCCTACTAGTATGAAATACTAATATGATGATGCTTATTTATATTTATGATTATCGAATTGATTGAATAATGGAATGTTTAATTAATTGCTTATTATATCGTGATATGGACTTGAGATTAAACCTTTGAAGGATAACCAGAGGAATAAAATTGTTACATATATTTCAGTTTACAAATTTAAATTTTATTTGAAATATAAATTGAAATTAAATATAAAGTTCATTTACATTTATTTTATTTTAAAATTTAGTTTAATTTATTTATTTTTACATAAACATAGATTGTAATTAACATATAAGTACTTCTTATATGTTATTTCATTTGTTCATATGATAGTGTATTCATAATGTCATTGATTATTTGTTATGACTTGCACCTATTAGTATGAAAGACTAACATGATGATGCTTATGTACAGTGATGGTTATTGGATTGATTTAATAATGGATTCACTCATAGTTTAACTACTTGCTAATTACATTGTGACAAGAACTTGAGATTAAGCCATGGATAGATAACTAGAATAATATAATTATTCCACAGGGTTAAATTTTATTTTAAATATAGGTTGTAATTACGTATGAAGTTAATTTACACTTAATTTATTATTAAATTTATTCTTACATGAATTTGGATTGTAATTAACATATATAAGTACTTATATGTTGATTCATATGCTAGTTTATTTATAATGTAATTAGTTCTTTGTTCTTGTATGCTTATTTCACTATTATGACATGCATATATTAGGATAAAAGACTAATATGATGAATGATGTTTATTGGATTGATTGATTAATGGATTCCTCATGGTTTAATTATTTTCTTATTACATTGTGATAGAAACCTGAGATTAAGCAATGGAACAATGACTAAAGTAATACAATTGTTACATATGTTTAGGGTATTAGTTTAATTTATTTGAGATATAGACTATAACTAAGTATGAAGTTATTTTATCCATATTAGGGTGGCACACAAAAAAAGTATGTGAGAGGGGAGGAGCGAGTGGCCCTCCATCATCAACCCACTCCAAGGTGAGGTTGGGGCAGGGGGTGGGGAGGGGGGGCGGGATGGGGAAGAGGTAGGGCCATCCCACCTTCCACCCGACCAAAACATTTAACATACATGCAACAAGAGGAACGAAATTCACCCAAGACATCATTCACCCTCAACACGGAGAGGATGAGAATTATGTACACCAAGATAGTATTCATGTTAACTATATTACATGTTATTATCACTGCAATGGAATGAGGAAGGGGGAAAATTGTCACCATGAGTTTGATTTTCCTACCTATATTTATTGTTTCCATTTCTTTGGAGGTGGAAGGCACAAGTCCTCTTGACCTAGCCTCCCCTGAGTTCAAACTATTCACGAAGAATTCCATGGATACCCAATTGAAGGAGGCCACTAAAATTTGTTGCAATTCGGGGGTTTGTTTTCTCGTGGTGGTCAATGTTTCATGGCTTGATTGGAACTGTTGGAGGCTTAGGCTCTGTAATTTTCATCTCTAAGGAACTTTCATATTCGATGACGCTGATAAATAGGTGCCCTTCGCTACATTTCTTGCTTGGTCTTAGTGCCATTTTCTTTTACAGCTCTAATGGAAACTGGTTTAAATTTTTTATGTTGCCCAGTTGTATAATTCATGTGATATAGGTAATTGCACTTCATTACTTCTCTTGGTACAAAGTGTTTCCATGTGTCCTAGCTCATATTGGTTCCATTATACCAACACACAAACTATTTGGACCTTAACACTTGTGCCTAGGCTACACTTTGACACCACTGCAATTGATTTACCTAATGTCCTTGCAACACTTGTTTGCTCGTCACTGGTTACTCTACCTCAGCTTAGCTTCATTTTTCAATTGCAACTCATTGTTAATACTCCTAACTTTGTTGTGCTTTCTTGTCATACTTTTCTATCTCTCGTCACTCTCTTGGTTATTTTTTGTTGGCTTATCTCCTACAACATGCCTCACCAACACATGAGAAGTGGACACAACTCCTCTAACATAGACGAGGGGAGTTTAGAAGACCACTTTTGAGCCCAAACTGTGGTACATAGGTACCATTACCACACCCCTAACAACATCCACATAGTTCTGAATCAAGAAATTGTTGAAGCAATTACTGAAAGGAATGATCACAATGATGAGGAAATCCTCTCCTTAGTAGTTGAGTGGCTTCCATATCTAAGCCACACTTGAGGAACACAAAATCAATACTTATGTAATGTAGAATTATATTGGCACATCAAAAAACTCATTAAAAAAACCCTCGGGGATGAAGAAGACACTAAAAGGAAGCTCTCTCTTTAGCTCAACGCCATCCAAGTAGATAACAGGGATACATCTCTCAAACTTAGGGACATGACTCTCCGATTAGCGCAAATTGAGCCCGTCCTCTCTAAAGGAAAAGGCTCGACTTCACCTGGCACACGGGAGACACCAACTGATATTTCAACATCCAACTAATCAACTTCATGGCACCTCTTTTTGTTTATTGGAGCATCTTTTCTTAGGTCTGGAGATCCATAGTTACCATGGATTTTCAGTAGCACCACTGCCATTTTGATGCGCTTAGGCTTACACATTTGCATGATAGAATTGGTAAACATTCTAAGGCACGATATGGATACAATTTTTTTGAGTTATATATGAAATTTTGGACAGAAGAATTGTATTTTTGCCATTGGTCTAGTTTCCCAAGTGACAAGCCATAGACGAAACACATATGTTGTACGTGTTATCTCATAATTGATAAATAGAATGCTAAATTTACAAAAAAAAATGATATAAAACTAATATACATTTATTTCATTTTAAAATTTTATTTGAAATATAAATTGTAGTTAAGTATAAAGTTAGTTTACATTCATATTTCTACTTAGATGGATCACAACTAAGTTCTATACCATGAAAATGTTTTTTCACAATAACTTTATAATATTACATTTTTTTCATTTCTATATTTGTTTTGTATATTTTTTTAGCAATATTTAATTTCATATTTTCCTTTTATTTTTTTCAATGTCGATTAAATCTTTAATTAAATCTCTTATAATTTAAAATAATTTTTTTTTAAAAACAACAAAATTTAAACTTTCATATAATTATGATGAATACCATGAATGAAAATCTTAATTTAAATTATTTTTATTTTTAATTTCTTAGCCAAAAAAAATATATTTTTTTTGATTTTTAAAATATATATATATATATATATATATATATATATATATATATATATATATATTAAAAATTTAAATATTATATTATTTTTTGTAATAATAAAATATTAATATTATAAATTAATTTTATATTAAAAATATCAATCTCAAACTATAACTTAGCTAAAATTTAATAATAATAATAAAATTAAATTATAAAATATTTAACATTTTTTAAATAAAATTGAAAATAAAAACTTGAACTTCAAAATTATTATAAATAACAATAAACTAAAACTAAACCATTTAATTCAAAATTATTATAAATAACAATAAACTAAAACTAAAACCATTTAATTCAAGCTTATCTTAATTTTTATTAGTTAAAATTTTAAAGGTTATTTGAATTTTATATAGTTTTTTTTTTAAGTTTTATAAAACTTAATTAATATTAATTATCATATTAAATTATATAACTAGAAAAATCATTATTATTCAAAGAAAATCACACCACTTATAATTACTCTATTAGTAATCTTTAAGAAGTTATTTTTTTACTAATACTAAATACTTATTTATTAAAAAATAAATTCTTAATTCAACAAAAATTATATATATATATATATATATATAACACCATTTTATTCAAGCTTATCTTAATTTTTATTCCTTAAATTTTAAAGCTTATTTAAATTTTATAGATTTTATTTAAGTTTTATAAAATTTGATTAATATTAATTATTGTATTAAATCATATAATTAGGAAAAAAAATCATTAGCTAAGCTTAACAATCACGCCACTTATAATTACTATATTAATAGTCCTTAAAATTTTTATTTCTTTACTAGTACCAAATACCTATTTAATAAAAAATAAACTCTTAATTCAAAAATTATATATATATATCGCCACTGGTTTATAATATATAGTTTTACATCACTTTAATAGATCCCTGGTACTTTTTCAACTCAAAGATTATCTCTACCATGTTGTTCCTTAATTAAGGTACGGCTTCACAGCGTTATAGTTTGTAATAAATTTTGTTGCTTAACATCAATTTTAGTTTTTAATTTTATTGTGACGTTTAATGCTTATGATGCTCTTTTCAAGGTTGGGTCATTCTGAGGTTTATTTTTCAACTTGCGGGTTATTCAATTTTGAAGAGGTTTCTTTCGTTATTAAAAGAAATTGGGGAAGTTTTAATTATTATTTTAATTTATGGAATCATTTTAAGATGGTGATCAAGTATTTGGGCGTATTTAAAAGATATGTTATTTTGGAAAAACAAGATTGCGTTAAATTATGGAATCAAGAGATAGTGATAAGTATTTGGTTCAATCAAGAGATATGTTCTATGTAAATTTATCAAAATCCACAATCATGCCTTTTAAAGTAGTAACTTAAACTTCCAATTTTATGGATTTAATTATCGAATCATTTTAAGATGATGATAAGTGTTTGGTTGTATTAAAATATATATTACATTATATATAAATTTATCAAAATCCACAATAATGTATTTTAAATTAGTAACTTAAATATAGTTTAAGTGATGGAGAGGAGAGTGTATGATATCTTAGTTTTTCATAAACTGAATATTTTTAGAAATATCTTTTTTTGAACCTTAGCCTTCTCTGCAGAGCCGTTTGAGATCTTACATGTGGGTTTTTGTCTTTTTGCAATTTCGAAAATCTAATGTAAATGGATCTACTATTAGTTTGTGTTTGGGTCATTTTATGTAATGGGTAAGTTATCTCTACGAATTTTTATCAGTTCTGAATTTCGAGGATGTAACTATTGCAACTGAGCGCAAATTTAATATCACATCTAAACTGAAAATTACCAATTCAAACATACCATAAATTAAAAAAAATTATTTATCCATGGTACTGAAACTTCACATATCATAACAATTATCAAATTATTATAATTTAACATAGTTTTTAAATCTAACATAGCATATAAAATTCACGAGACTTAAAATACAATTCTCGTTTGTATTACAATGAGCAGAGTTATTATTACACATATATTTGAGCGTTAAGTTATAGTAACACATGGTTTAAATGTCCACGAATACATACAATATATTCCCACTGTACAAAGGTAAGGCCGGCATTTAATGATGGGAAATTTGGGTTCACCGCAGATCCGTTGAGGAGATCTCCGATTCCCAACGCTCGTCATAACTTAAACACTATCACCTAATGTTGAATTCCACCAAACAATGGCTTCCCGCTCCACGCGTTGAGTACATGTGTCGGCTTGAAGTTTTACTATGGCATATGAGGTTAATGTATGGGAACGGATAAGCAATCAATCCATTCTTCTCTGTGATAGGAGGAAAGGTTCTTCGGTAAACACAATTTTCGTTTTATGGTTGCTTCGCCTTCTGCTGCTCGGATCCATGGCGCGCGTATAACTGGCATTCCTCCGGTTTAATCGACCTCCCATGCTTTTAGGTGAGCTTATCTAGTCCTGCTCCAGATGACTACCAGTTACAACTCTTATATGTACCCTTCTGATTCCCCTTTTACTCGTCTCATGCATGTCTCTGCATAATGGTTAATCCTCTTCTCTAACACCGAGTTTGTTTGGGGTTCTCTTGCCGATTCCTCACTTCCAGGTTCGATGCTTCTTTCCGGAGGTTTACACCAGCTCCACCCCGCCATGGGGTTTCACCAGGTGAGTCATTCGTTCACATATTACCAGCTTTTTAATGGTGATAACATCTTTTGTCTCTCGGTAATGATTGTTCTAACTCTCCTGTCGATTTTTGCAGTCGGGGTTTCATTTGGCAAGTCGAAATCCGCCTGTCAGGTGAGTTTACTTCCCACCTCGCTTTTCCACTAGTCTGTTGTCTTTTGCGTTTTATTTAACAATTGTTCTCTCGTTTGCCTTGCAAGAACAGGTGAGGGAAACCTTCGCTGAACCTTTCGATATGATGTTGGTCTCGCCGTTTGCTGAGTCGTAGTAGAGACTAAGAAACGCTTCTTTTTTCCCAGGTACCCTGCAAATCTTCCGTGCATGAAGCTAATGCTTGGTCTACGGAGTGCATACTCTCTGCATCACCGTGTCATTCAAGCTAGGGTGTAGAGAATCTTACTAGGGTTTTATTTATTCCTTGTCGAAGTTTGTCTCAGAAGTTTTTATTGAAATTTCCGTGGAACATTCTGACTCTTATGTTGTGAAAGAAACCTCTGTTGACTCTACTATTGAAAATTATGGTTTTATCAGAACAACATTACACTGTCTGTTCCCTATGTATGTTGTAATTTACCTAACTTGCTTCTATTGCTAACAAGTTACCTTTAAGGGTTTTTATTTAAGTACTATTTGCAGGTTTATTTATGTGCATGTTCTGTTATTTCAGTAACTGTACCATTTTGAGCAATAGTCCGGGTTTTACACAGGGAAGCCACTCTCGGCTTTACCATGGATTTGGTATTCCGATGGTTATTTACTATTTACGACAGAATACTGTGTTTTATTTCTTTATATTGGTTTCTCGGCCTTATTCTACAAACCGCGAGTTTACTCATGTCTAATACGCTCCTAAATGCATTTTATTCTTATCTACTTCATGCAATCATACGTAGCATTAGTTTGCTCTCGTTAAGGGTCTTATGGTGCTTCACGATTCCAGCCGCCGTTGTCTCGGCCACGTATAGGTAGGTAAGAATAAAAGAACAGGGGGGTAAGGTAGGGTTTCCACCCTGCCCAGCTCTACAAGTTCATCCATCAATATCTCTTTCGACTGTTACAGGAAAAGAATATATATATAAGTACTAAATGTTGTGTACTATCTTTATCTGGGGTTTATCATTGGTTACTACCATTGCATGTCGATACCTATGTCTCTTCGATTTACTCACTACTGTAACTTGAAATTTCAGTTCATATATATATACTTCTGTTTCCTCTTAACACTAGATACAATCCCTGTTAATTTGATTCACTGTCTACATAGATTGATTATGAAGCATTGATATTTTCTTGATCTTCAATGTTATACTATGTACTATGCGTAAAGAACTTTCCTTTCATGTAAGATCTCGTCTTTACAGTTTAGCTGCTAATGAACTGTAGGATTTCCAGCATTATAATAACAGTAATTAAACTATTGTACCTACGAGTTTTACATTACTCCTATGATAGCAGAAGATCTGAAATTTCTATTCTTTTATCATTTGCTATACATAACCAGAACATCAACAGAACATTAATACTTAAAGTCTAGGTCTGACTGTGTTACTTATCTGACAGAAGCACATTAACTCTTAAAACCGTGGTCCTCCCAACCTTCAAGGGAGGAAATAACGTCCTCCACTTGCCCCCTAGCTCCAGAATGTCAATCAGTGCCACGGGAACAAAGAATAAGCTTCTGTCGTGACCTCTGGATGGCCTATCCAGTCACAGACAGATCTGGTCTTATGGTCTTTCAGCGACTGCTTCTCCACTGGTCTCTCACCCAGCTCTAGAGAATTCTACACTTACCATTTCTCCAAAAACTTACAGAACCCCTATCCCTCTCCTGGGATTTTCTTTTATCCCTGGAGGGTAGGTAATTGTCTTCTAACTGTTCCCAACCACCCATTCTTGGATACTTTTACCAACAATTTTAAGAGATTCTTTTTATTTATTTTCTAACTCAGTAATTCCAAGTAACATGTGTTTTTTTTAAATTTCCTATACCAAAAGTAATTTAAACAAAATAATAAAATAAACAACTTGTATTTCAGTTTATTCATGTTAACTAACTCTTAATGAGGCTGTCACAACTCCCCCCCCTCGAAGTAACACCGTCCTCGATGTTTTCAGCCCATCTCTGCAAAGAGTTCTGGGTAAGCTTCCTGCACAAACTTTTCATCCTCCCAAGTAGCTTCCTCAGGTCCAAAGTGCTTCCACTGCACTTTCACCTGAGCAACTACTCTTTTACAGAGTTCAATTTCTCTACGATCAAGTATGCGTAGCGGCTCTACCAGAAATTCTCCGTCCGGTTCTACCTGAAAAGCAACAACAGGATTACCAATCAGTACATTCAAATTTTTGATTTAATAGCTCAGCTAGGACTTATTTCCATACTATCTTCCTACCTGAATGCTTTGCCAATGAATTACATGTTTTTCATCATGCACGTATCGCTTTAATAAGGACACATGGAACACGTTGTGTACTCTAATATGACTAGGAAAAGCTAGCCTATAGGCTACTGGTCCCACTCTTTCCAGAATTTGGAAGGGTCCACAGTAACAAGGGGCTAACTTGGTGCAGGCAGCCCACCTTAAGGTACTTCTTTTTGGCTTAATCCTAACATATACGTGGTCACCCACTCCGAATTCGCGATAAGATCTTTTCTTATCTTCAAAGATCTTTTGTCGGTCCTGCGCGGCCTTCAAATTTTGCCTTATTCTTTTTACTTCAGCTTCTAGCTCAGCCATCATTTTTGGTCCCAACATCAATTTCGTCTCTGGGCTGCTCCAGTTAATTGGGGTACGGCACTGTCGTCCATACAATGCTTCAAAGGGACTCATCTTCATAGATTCCTGGAAGCCATTGTTATATGCAAACTCCACCAGGTGGAGGTAGTCTTCCCATTTAGCTGGTTGTCGCATTACATACATGTGCAGCATGTCCTCTAACACTTGATTCACTCACTCTGTCTGCCCATCAGTTTGAGGGTGATAGGCAGTGCTGAAGTGTATTTGAGTTCCTAAACCTGAGAATAGGCTTTTCCAAAATGCAGAGGTAAACTTAACATCCCGATCTGAAATCACGGTCTTAGGTATGCCATGCAACCTAAAGATTTCCCTCATAAATATGTCTGCAATCTGTATTGTCTTGTAAGTGGATTGCACAAGTATGAAGTGGGAAGATTTACTTAATCTGTCCACCACTACCATGATTGAATCATTTTGCTTCCTTGTTCTAGGTAAGCTTGTGATGAAATCTAAAGAGATTACTTCCCATTTCCATTCGGGAATGGGTATAGGCTGTAATAGCCCTGCTGGGTGCCGGTGCTCTACCTTAACCTGATGGCACTCTAAACACTTACTCAAATATTCCGCAATGTCTCTGCGCATACCAGGCCAATAATATACCTTTCTAATTGCCGAGATCATCTTCTGATATCCAGGATGACCAGCGTAGTTACTGCGATGATACTCATCCAAGATTAACCCCTTAAGACTTGCACGATTAGGAACATAAGTCCTTCCGTGGAACACTAGCATTTGATCCTCACTGCTTCCATACTCGGATGGCTTACCTATCTTTTGATCCTCTTCCATCTGCTGCCACAAAAACTGATATTCTGGGTCCTTCAGGGCCTCTTCCCTTATTTGTTCTGTTAGCTGGCTCACAGGTTGACTGTAATACATTGCATAGATCCCATGCAATTTCCTACTCAGGGCATCTGCAACCCGGTTTTCTTTACCTTTAACATGTTGTATGTCCATGTCAAATTCGCTCAAGAAGGCATTCCACCTTGCTTGCCTAGAGTTTAAATCTGCCTGCTTAAAGTAGTTAGTCAAGCTGCTGTGATCTGTTTTGAGTATGAACCTTTTGCCCAGTAGATAATGCCTCCACACTCGGAGAGCATGTACTACGGCTGTGAGTTCTAGATCATAGGCATAGTACTTTTGTTCGTGTTCTCTCAATTTTCTGGATTCATAGGCTACTACCTTGCCTTCTTGCGTTAACACTGCACCCACTCCTTCCTTGCTGGCATCAGTACACACCACATAATCTTTGCTGGGGTCAGCAACTCTTAGCACAGGTGTTGTGGTTAAAATTTGTTTCAGCTTCTCAAAGCTGTTCTGACATTCATTCGTCCATTTGAAAGACCTGCCTTTCTTTTGTAAGGATGTAATAGGGTAGGCGATCTTAGAAAATCCTTCGATGAATCGTCGGTAATATCCTGCCAGCCCCATGAATGACCTGATATCTGCCACATTCTGTGGCACACGCCATTCCATGATAGTTTTAATCTTTTCGGGATCCACCGCTATTCCTTCAGCTGTAACCACATGACCCAAATACTAGATTTCTAGTTTAAAGAAATCGCACTTGCTGAATTTAGCGTACAGCTGATGCTTCCTTAGTATTTCCAATACTATTCTCAGATGCTCCTTATGCTCTTCTTCGCTCTTGGAGTAGATCAGTATGTCATCTATGAAGACGAGTACAAAGTGATCTAAAAATTGATGAAAAATGCCGTTCATCAACCTCATAAAGGTTGCTGGCGCGTTTATCAATCCGAAAGGTAACACTACAAACTCATAATGTCCATACCTGGTGCGAAATGCTGTCTTGCAAACATCCTCATCCCTGATTCGAATCTGATGATATCCCGATCGCAAATCAATTTTAGAAAACACCTTGGCTCCTCTCACCTGGTCGAATAAATCATCGATTCTGGGTAAGGGATACTTATTCTTAACTGTCAACTTATTGAGTTGTCGGTAGTCCATACACATGCGCAAAGTTCCATCCTTATTTTTTACAAAAAGGACTGGCGCACCCCAAGGTGATACACTTGGCCTGATATACCCTTTATCTAACAACTCCTGCAACTGCATTTTTAATTCTGTTAATTCAGGTATACTCATCCTGTAAGGTGCTCTTGACACAGGAGAGGCTCCGGGAAGTAATTCAATAGTGAAGTCAATATCCCTTTTAGGTGGCAGTCCTGGAATGTTTTCTGGAAATACATCCAGGTACTCCTGTACCACAGGAATATATTTTATATCTACAGCCTTTTCTTCAGATCCGGCATACCCTACTTGAATTGCATACAACTGACATCCCTTCCGAATACACTTGCTCATTTGAGAGGCCGTTATGGGACGTAATTGTACAGGCTTTTTAATTCCTTTAATCTCCTTACGCGTACCATCCTGCGCTCTATAACAGATTATCTTTTCCTTACAATCCACCAAGGTCCAGTGTTTTTCCAACCAATCCATTCCTAACAACACATCATATGATCCCAATGGTAGAATATTTAAATCTACCTGCAGCTGCTGTTCTGCAACTTCCAAAGTGAAATTTGCAATTTTCGCAGTCACTTTGCATTTAGCTCCGGTGGCTAGTTGAACTAAACAAGGGTTTTTAAATTTTTGTTCTTTTAAATTGCACATTTCCACTAGTTTAGGACTTACATAACTTAAACTAGCGCCAGGATCTATTAAAATCGAGACAGTTTTAGATAACATAGTACCTTCCAGTTCAATCATTGTGGGCTGGAAATCAGCCTGTCGATCCTCCAAAGCTGCGTTTATACGTGGTATGTTTCGTCCCACGTCCCCCACTATTGATGCCTCCTGCAGATTTGCCACATTTTCACTCCTTCTTCTTTGTGGACAGTTCTTAAAATAGTGCGCTTCCCCACAGCCCCAACATTGTAAGGGAGGTTTTGAGTTTTTCCCTTGCTCCGGTTTGCTTGATGCCTCTGTGGGCTTTTCTTTAGCTGGCCACTTGATTCTTTGATGGTTCCTGTTAAACTGTTTGCTGCCAGCATTCCGACCTATCCCTTTAAAGTGGCTTCCCTTACTGCTTTTAAAAGTAGAGGAATTCTTTTGGTTTTTCTTGGGCTGCCAACCTTTTCCACCATCCCCTTTGATCTTATACTACTGATAACACATGCGTTCTTTTCAGACAGCTTCATCCATCGTTTGAGGGTTAACAAATTCTATTCTTTCCCTCATAGGGGTAGGCAAACTACTCAAAAATATTTGTACCTTGGCCTTTCCTCTCTAAGGTAAGGTACGTAGCGTAACAGAGATGTAAATTTCGTTACATACTCATCCATGGTCATTTGGCCCAGCCTAAGGTCATGGAATTCTTTGGCCTTATCATCGTAAAATATTTCTGTCAGATATTTATCTTTGAAATACTGTTGAAACAATTGCCATGTAATGTCTCGCTCGTCAATGCTGCAAACGTTCTTTACCTCCTCCCACCACAGGGTGGCTTTCTCACGCAGCTGGTATATAGCCAATCGAGCCTTCAAATTGCTGTTGTACTCATAAACCTGGAAATATTTATTAATGTTAATTAACCATGCTTCAGTTGCCTCTTCTGCCTCGCCATCAAACATTGGTGGCTTAATCTTACGGAATTCCCCCTGCAGTTCATTCCTCTGCCTCTTGTGATCCTGCTGATCGGAGGGATTTCCTGATTCTGCCTCGTTATAATTATGGTTTTTGCTCCTGTGAGAGATGCTCTTTTCTGGTCTTTCGATAGTGTTGTTCCTGGTTTGCTGGTCTCCTGACTCCGTTGATGATTCTCTTTCTGCACTAGGCTGCCGCATTTCCTGATTCTGTTTATCAGATATGCTCTTCAGGATCCTTTCCTGATCTAGCAACAGTCTTTCATTGTCCTTTCAAACTCTAATCATCTCTTCTTGTAACTGCTGAACTGTATTTAGCAAGGAGGCAGTTTGCTGCTGTTGTTCTTCCAGCATTTTACTTGTCTTTTGGTGCTGTTCCACAGTTAGTTGAACCCACATTTCCGGTTTCATAACTGTTGGGCCTTGATTCTCGTTTGGTTGTGACTGAGATGCCATGTCTTCCTTCAAATATTTTTATCTCTACTCAGTGCACTAATATACACACAGCTTTGTTAGTAAGCCCTTAGGTTGCCAGTGTAGTAACCGGCTCTGATACCACTTGTCACATCTAAACTAAAAATTACCAATTCAAACTTACCATAAATTAAAAAAAAAAATATTTATCCATGGTACTGAAACTTCACATATCATAACAATTATCAAATTATTATAATTATCACAGTTTTTAATCTAACATAGCATATAAAATTCACGAGACTTAAAATACAATCTCGTTTGTATTACATTGAGCAGAGTTATTATTACACATATATTTGAGCGTTAAGTTATTGTAACACATGGTTTAAATGTCCACAAAAACATACAATATATTTCCACTGTACAAAGGTATGCTGGCATTTAATGATGGGGAGTTTGGGATCACAGGAGATCCGTTGAGGAGATCTCCTCGATTCCCAACGCTGTCATAACTTAAATTCTTATCACCTAACAGTAAATTCCACCAGCCAAATGGCTTCCGGTTCCACGCGTTGAGTACAGGTGTCGGCTTGAAGTTTTACTATGGTACATGAGGTTAATGGCGGGAACGGATAAGCAATCAATCCATTCTTTCTCGATATAGGGAGGAAAGGTTCTTCGGTAAACACAATTTTCGTTTTATGGATGCTTCGCCTTCTGTTGCTCGGATCCATGGCGCGCGTATAACTGGCGTTCCTCTGGTTTAATCGACCTCCCATGCTTTTAGGTGAGCTTGTCTCGTCCTGCTCCAGATGACTACCAGTTTCAACTCTTATATGTACCCTTCTGATTCCTCTTTTACTCGTCTCATGCATGTCTCTGCATAATGGTTAATCCTCTTCTCTAACACCGAGTTTCTTTTGGGGTTCTCTTGCCGATTCCTCACTTCCAGGTTCGATGCTTCTTTCCGGAGGTTTACACCAGCTCCACCCCGCCACGGGGTTTCACCAAGTGAGTCCTTTGTTCACATATTACCAGCTGTTTAATGGTGATAACATCTTTTGGCTCTCGAAAATGATTGTTCTAACTCTCCTGTCGATTTTTGCAGTCGGGGTTTTATTTGGCAAGTTGAAATCCGCCTGTCAGGTGAGTATACTTCCCACCTAGCTTGTCCACTAGTCTGTTGTCTTTTGCATTTTATTTAACAATTGTTTCTCTCGTTTGCCTTGCAGGAACAAGTGAGGGAATCCTTCGCTGAACCTTCCGATATGATGTTGGTCTCTCCGTTTGCTGAGTCGTAATAGAGACTAAGAGACGCTTCTTTTTTTTCCAGGTACCCTGCAAATCTTCCGTGCATGAAGCTAATACTTGGTCTACGGAGAGCATACTCTCTGCATCACCGTGTCATTCAAGCTAGGGTGTAGAGAATCTTACTAGGGTTTTAATTTTTCCTTGCCGAAGTTTGTCTCAGAAGTTTTTATTGAAATTTCCGTGGAACATTTTGACTCTTATGTTGTGAGAGCAACCTCTGTTGACTCTACTATTGCAAATTATGGTTTTATCGGAACAACATTACGCTATCTGTTCCCTATGTATGTCATAATTTACCTAACTCTCTTCTATTGCTGACAAGTTACCTTTAAGGGTTTTTATTTAAGTACTATTTGCAGTTTTATTTATGTGCATGTTCTGTTATTTCAGTAACTGTACCATTTTGAGCAATAGTCCGGGTTTTACACAGGGAAGCTGCTCTCGGCTTTACCCTGGATTTGGTATTCCGATGGTTATTTATTGTTTACTACAGAATACTGTGTTTTATTTCTTTCTATTGGTTTCTCGGCCTTACTCTACAGAACGCGAATTCACTCTTGTCTAATACGCTCCTGAATGCATTTTAGTCTTATCTACTTCATGCAATCATACGTAGCATTAGTTTTCCCTGGTTAAGGGTCTTATGGTGCTTCACGGTTCTGGCTGCCGTTGTCTCGGCCGCGTATAGGTAGGTAAGAATAAAAGAATAGGGGGGTAAGGTAGGGTTTCCACCCTGCCCAACTCTACAAGTTCATCCATCAATATCTCTTTCGATTGTTACAGGAAAATATTATATATATAAGTACTAAATGTTGTGTACTATCTTTATCCGGGGTTTATCATTGGTTAATACCATTGCATGTCGATACCTATGTCTCTTCGATTTACTCACTACTGTAACTTGAAATTTCGGTTCATATATATATATATACTTCTGATTCCTCTTAACACTAGATACAATCCCTATTAATTCGATTCACTGTCTACATAGATTGAATATGATGCATTGATATTTTCTTAATCTTCAATGCTATACTATGTACTGTGCGTAAAGAACTTTCCTTTCATGTAAGATCTTGTCTTTACAGTTTAGCTGCTAATGAACTGTAGGATTTCCAGCATTATAATAACAGTAATTAAACTATTGTACCTACGAGTTTTACATTACTCCTATGATAGCAGAAGATCTGAAATTTCTATTCTTTTATCATTTGCTAAACATTACCAGAACATCAACAGAACATTAATACTTAAAGTCTAGGTCTGACTATGTTACTTATCTGATAGAAGCACATTAACTCTTAAAACCGTGGTCCTCCCAACCTTCAAGGGAGGCAATAACGTCCTCCACTTTCCCCCTAGCTCCAGAATGTCAATCAGTGCCACGGGAACAAAGAATAAGCTTCTGTCATGACCTCTGGATGGCCTATCTAGCCACAGACAGATCTGGTCTTATGGTTTTTCAGTGACTGCTTCTCCATTGGTCTCTCACCCAGCTCTAGAGAATCCTGCACTTACCATTTTTCCAAAAACTTACAGAACCCCTATCCCTCTCCTGGGATTTTCTTTTATCCCTGGAGGGTAGGTAACTGTCTTCTAACTGTTCCCAACCACCCATTCTTGGATACTTTTACCAACAGTTTTAAGAGATTCTTTTTATTTATTTTCTAACTCAGTAATTCCAAGTAACATGTGTTTTTTTTAATTTCCTATACCAAAAGTAATTTAAACAAAATAATAAAATAAACAACTTGTCTTTCAATTTATTCATGTTAATTAACTCTTAATGA